>VDFB02266613.1:0-19574 GCA_007258455.2 Sequoia sempervirens
AAACTATCACATGAGCCCAATGGTAATTACCCCTTCTTCCTTTGTCATGTTTATTCATTGCCTTGGTGACTCACAATTTGATCTTATCAATGATCACCTTCATTTATTTTGGAACTATTGTGTGTTCATAAATATAGACTCTCCCCCTCTGCTCATGATCCTTTGGTTGTGGGATGAGTGCTCCAGTTGCTATGGGTTACTGGTTGCAAATATTTAGTTTCATCTAAAATATTCACACCATTAACAACCATGAATCAAACATAGTTTCATATTGAATTCCATATACATTCACACATTTATCCATGCAAATACCACCATATTATAATCATATTTCTATTCATCAAAATCTAGTTTATGTTATATGAAGTATATAAAAAGATATATGAATGTATATGAAATAAGCAGCTTGTGGAGCTCTTTTTGAATTTATCGAATTTATCTTGAATCTTTGCTTTCTCAAGATTAGATCTCAAAGTCACAATTTCTTGTTCAAGCTTTGAACAATCTTTTGATTTATCTTTTAGTTTGACATTCAAGTAGTCTTCAACTCTTTTTCCTTCTTCAACTTGCACTTTCAAATTGGTGATTTTCCCATTTGATTGTTTGAGCTACTCATTTTTTTCCTTGAATCTTTCTTTAACATTCTTGAGTTGCTCCCTCAACTTCTTGATACACTCATCTACATCCTTAATATTTTCTTTCAGATCTCTATTTTTAGATTCTACTTTGTGTAGATCATCAAGGGCTAATTTGAGTTTTCCTTCCATATTAACCTTTCAATCTTCTTCAACAAACCCCTCAGGGATAATCTCTTGCAAAGGAATAGGATACTTCCTTGTATCCATTTGTTCAACCTCCAAGATCTACCTTAGTGATCAATACAATTCAAGGAATCTAGCTCTAATACTAGTTGTTGGACACCCAAAATACTAAAGGGGGGTGTATTAGTATTCATTGAAATTCATTCACTTCATTATCTTAAACTTGCATTCAAAGCATCTTATTAAAATTGTAGTAGTGGAAAGGAACATATAAAGTATGGATCACATCAAATAGCACAAGAAAACCAAATTTACAAGGAAAACCCTTGAAAGGGAAAAATTGTGATGAGGATTAGCTCATAATATAAATTATAACTAATTACAATAGATATTACATAATGATGGACTCACTATTCAAGGACTCATTGTCTAGAAAGAAAGAATGGGTCACTACTGGTGACTCACTACCAAGAGCCCACTAGCCAAAATAGAAAAAGATAGAAGAAGGGGTGGCTCACTTCCAAGGATGAGCTGCTAATAATGCATTTGATATATGTTGACGATACAGTTCCAATTAAGCTTTGAAAACTGACTTAACACACTTCATACTTCACCATAATTTCACTTTGCATTTCTCTTTATACCAAATCTCACACAAAATCTCAACTACATCATTCATCCATACTCCATGCATGGAATTAACCTTGTATATATATCATAACCAATCAAAGTGTTAGTTAGGTCAATCTAATCAGATGAAACGTGCAAGGTCTCATAACCTGTTGGCACAAAACATCAACACACATGCCTTGCAGAAATCACCAAAATGTGTACAACATCAAAAATAGGTTGGAATGACCTATAATTACTCCCATGATTCCACTCCATGCACAATTCAACTCCACATAACCCCAAAACCTTTAGGTTGGCACTACATCACAAAACTAGTGAAGCAATAATAGAATGAACCAATTATTCATTCACAACTCGACACGTGGAGCACCAAATCAATTTCCAATTGGAGTATACACACCTCTGATATCCTCAAACACTTCCTAAAAATTGCAAAACAAAATATTCATCCGTAGTGGAATGCAGATCATTGTAACATACACTCTACAACTTCAACTCTGCCATGGATAAATTAGCTAATACTCTTGCAACATTATCTTCAATTATGAAAGAAATTCAACCTTGAATATTTAGAAATAAAATCCTTCAATACACGCCAATATTACCTCAAAACCACATGACAAGATTCTGCATAGCAGAGCAATGCAAACCACAAAACTGGTTCACTATAACACTAAAATTGTACTCTAAGACTTAGCGAATTATTCACAACACTTAGAATTCTTCTCTGGATCAACACTTTTTCATCAGTACAATGCGTTGACATAAATGACAACACCATATACCATCCATATACTAGCATGCTCATGTTTACATAACCATTAGCAAAACCCTAACCTAACCCTAATTAAACCTTAACCTAGCCCTAACTCTAACCTTAATTGAACCCTAAGTCTACTAATGTGGCATCACAATATTTGTTGATTTTTATATCTAAGGAATACATTTCATTCAATTATGAGTACTAAGATCAAAACTAACAACTTTAAATTCACAACTATTAGTGTTATACTATTATAGATATTGAGAATTAAATCAACAAATGCTATCAATAACCATTGGAAGATAATCAAGTGTTGGATTCTTTTCCCTATTAGATTAATTTGTGAAATGCTTGTTTCATTATGAAATTAGTTAATGATAAGTAAAATTTAAAAGATGATTGAGATGTTGCATTAAGTCTTAATGATTTAGTTATCTATAGACCTAATGCTTCTTTATACGTCCTTTAATTGTTTTTCAATTGTTTTAATTGGAATTTATTGTTTTCTAATTGTATTTTAATTAGACTTTTGTTAACTTTTTCTTTGTCTTTATTGAGCCTATGTTGGATAAAAGGCCTCAACTATTCTCTATGTTATTGTTTTATCTACTAATTTTATAAAAGATTATAAGACCCTTTCAAAATATTTGCTTAAATATACTTATCAGATTTTATATAGACAAAAACTTAAAAGTATATCAAGATGTGTAGTCTAATTATATATTCATTACTTATTTGATAATAGATATTAGTTCAAAATTTATAATAAATATTATTATATTTTAAAAATAATCTTTAATATATATATATATATTATCTATATAATTAAATTGATCTTTAAGAAATAAATTGATAAAACAAGTTAAAACAAAAAAAATTGATTGCCTACAAACATGGAAAGAAATATACATAACATTCATTGTTTTCATTTTTGGTTGTACACTATCACCATAAAATAATAATAAAATTCATCACCCTATTGAATAAGAAATGTAGGTTGGTTTTGGAATCTAAATCCCATTGTATAGATATATTATTCTATAAAAAGGCACTACGAGATAAGAAACCATTGAATATTGAAAGTAATCAAATTAAAAGTTGGTTGGTTTATATATGGGAATAATTTTTCTAAAAAGGCACAAAAGTTCCTGCCACTATTGTTAGCATATGGGAAGTCTTGGAGGAGGATGCTTTAGAGTTGATAAGTAATTCACTCTATTTTTTATGACAAAAACCATGGGAAAACTCCACCCTATGTGTATATCCAAGTGGTAGTGCATTAACCATGTTCTTGCACATATTATTTAATAACAGATTCAAGTGTTGCATGGTTATGAAATTAAGAATTAGAAAGAAAAAATAATATTTACCTACATTTTTAGTGACAAATCGAATAGTAGCCCACCCATTGATTGGAACATTGATAGTATTATGCATGGTCGGATCCACCAAGTTGAATTTCAATAGATTTGTTGTTGCATTGTAATTGTCAAATCCTCATCCTACTATGTAAAATTCATAACCATGGAGATGGATTGGGTGGCTTTCACTTGGGAAGATATTTGTCCCTTGAAGAATGACCTACATTGTCTTGTTGTAGTTGAGCACTTTCACGGTTGTGGTTTTCATGGGAGACCAGAGGCTCCGAAGTATATTTTGTCTAGTGTAACTGAATTGCATGGGAGGAGTGTCAGGGAAGCCATTGTTGAAGACTCCTTTGAAGTCATTGTTGAAGACTTCTTTGATGTTGAAATGGGATTGCTACTGAAGCATGGCTCATAGAGATGGAAAAATACTTCAAAATAATAATTTTTTTTGACCAAGGCCATTTGGGGAGATTTCCAACTGTCCAATGAAGCATCCACTTGGTGGATGAACAAGAAGATAGAGCTTGGAATTAGCTTATTAAATCTAACTTGGGATGATTTTGTGAAAATATGTCATAAGCGATGGCTCCCTCAACTATAATTTGATCAAAAGTTGATGGCCTTCCAAAATCTAAGACAAGGAGAGTCCATGGTGAATAAGTATTGGGAGAAATCCACTTGCCTTCTTAAGTACATCCCTCAATACCAGAAGGATGAGTGGTTTCAAATAAGGAAATTCATAATTGGTTTTAACACCCAAATTGGGAGTGAAGTAGATATACATGGTCCTAAGACTATCAACCAATTGTACGAAAAAGCTATTAAGGAGTAGAAGCTGAAGTCTATTTTTTTTCTATTGGGAGAAAAGTCACAAAAGGTATAAACAGTCACAAACCAACTAGAATTTCAAGAAGAAAGGCGACCAAATAGACTTTAAGAGGAAAGGAGATAGGGGATTCTAGAACAATCAAAATGAGTCTAGGGGTGACCCCAGGGGTAACAACAACAATCCCAAAAGGAATGAAGATAATTCTAGAGAGGAAACTACAAGGCAAGGACCAGTAGGAGGATGTTTCTCATGTGGTGGTGATCATTATTCCAATTAGTGTCTCAATAAGACACAAGGAGCATAACCACACATAAATCCCTTACCTTCTCAACAAGCAACATTCCAACAAAGAATCCTTGTGGCGTTGGATGATTGGTAAAAGGAGTATCAAATCATTTTTATTAAGGTTCCAAGTACTTTACTTGGAACACCATTTTCAATTCTAATAGACAATAATGCTATACAATGTTTTGTTTCTCCTAAAGTAGCTAGAAAGTTATCTAGGAAAGTTGGCTTTATCAAAAATTATTGGTTTGTGAAATATGTAAACTAGACAAGAGAAAAGGTAGAGCAATGTCTATTTGAGGCAAGGATCAACCTTCAGAGTTTCTCAATGGAAGTAAATCTATAGGTATCCCCCTTAGGTTCATACAATGTCATACTAGGTATGAATTGGTTATGGAGGCATAGACCCAAGGTCAATTGCCACACTAAGACAATAGAGTGTCTAAGATGACCTTTGGCACAAGGTGTACTTGCAAGGTACCCCTAGGGAAGTAAAGTTGCAACAAATATTCATTATACAAATGCATAGAGCCAAGAAAAAAGGGTGTCAAGTTTTTATAGTTAAGATGGAAAAGTTGGATGAGTGCAAGGAGTTCATTTGTCAAGATGACGTAATGTCCTATGAACCCAAGGATCTTCAAGAAGTCAAGGAGAAATAACATAACTACAAAAATTAGATATGGATAATTATCCCATTTTGAGAGACTTTGAGGATGTTTTCCCAGATGAACTACCTGGGTTACCTCCCAATAGAGTATTTGACTTCTCTATTGAAATATTTCTAGGGTCAAAACCCTTATCCAAGGCTCTGTATAGGATAACCATAATTGAGCTTATGGAGTTTAAATATCAACTTTAGGAGTTGTTGTGAAAGGGACTAATTAGACCCAGTGTTTCACCCTGGGGAGCACTAGTGATCTTCATCAAGAAAGATGGTATATTGTGCCTATGTATTGATTATAGCTTGCTAAATAAGGCAACAATAAAGAACAAATACCATTTACCATATATTGATGATATTTTTTTATCAAATGTGTGGGACATTGATGTTTTCAAAAATTGATCCATGATTAAGATATCATCAAATAAGAATCAAGGATGAAGACATCACAAAACAACCTTTAGGACAAGGTACAGTCATTATGAGTTCATAGTCCTAGCTTATGGACTGACGAATGAAACTACAAAATTCATGAACCTAATGAACAATGTGTTTAGGGATAATTTGGACAAGTTTGTGTTAGTCTTCTTAGACAACATTCTTATCTACTCCAAGAATGAGGAAAACAATCTCCAACATTTGAGGAAAATTTCAAATTGTACCTTCTTTCAAAAATAGGTACAATATATGGGTCATGTGATTTCAGTGAAATGAATTGTAGTTGATCCAACAAAGATTAAAGAACTTGTAGTAAAATGGCCTACATTGAAGAACGTGCATAAAGTCTAAAACTTTATGGGTTTGGTTGGATATTACAAGAAGTTTGTGGCTAACTTTTCCAAGATAGCTTTTCCCATCACATCATTGTAGAGGAAGGGGAAAAGGTTTGAGTTGTCCAAAAATGTCAAGTGATATTTGACCAACTCAATGATAAGTTAACTACAACTCTAATACTTAAAGTACCAGATCTAGAAGGTAATTTTGTTGTCATCATGGATGCTTTAGGAGAAGGCCTTGGTGGAGTACTGATGCAAGGTGGGTGAGTTATCGCCAATGAATCTAGGAAATTGAATCCATATGAGTAGAATTATACTTCACATGATTTAGAGTTGGCAACAATTGTCCATGCATTGTCGATGTGGAGGCACTATTTTATTGGGAAATCATTTGAACTAAAGATCGATAACCATGATCTGAAGTATCTTTTTACCCAACTGGATCTAAATGCATGACAAAAGAGATGGATTGAATTGATATTGGACTATGATTTTGAGATCAACTATATTAAGGGAAAAGAAAACCAAGTTGTTGATTCCTTAAGTCGAAGGAGGCATATCTCCTCGATGGTATCAATTCATTTTGATTCCAAGAATCAAGTGTTGCAAAAGTCCACTGGTGATGGGTACTATGAGCAAGTTAAGAAGACACTCTTGGAAAATTCGCAAGATTCAAGGTATGAGGGGTTTCTTTTTGAACCTAATGGACTACTTAGATCTAGATAGAGAATTTATGTACTGTCTTTGAGGAGTTAAGGAATACAGTGTGGAAGGAAGTTCATATCAAGTGCCCTATTATGGACATCATGGAGTAACAAAACTATTGGCTAATGTGAAGCCATTATATTTCTGGAACGAAATGAAGAGGGATGTTACAAGGTTTGTAGCAAGTTATCTAGAGTGCCAGAGGGTGTTTAGCTATAACATCATTACTTGGCAAGACTATCATACTCTCATGAAATTCAGGAGAGGAAATGGTGCAAGTCATTAGCAAGGATTTTGTACAAGGACTCCCTATGTCTATGAATAAGCATAATACTATTCTGGTAGTGGTGGATAAACTCACTAAAGTAGCCCATTTCATTCGAGGGAACCTAACAGATGGAGCTTCTGTCATAGGTCACAAGTTTATTCAAGAGGTGTTTAGGTTACATGTAATTCCTGAGAAAATTATCTCGGATAGGGATGCACGTGTAACATCGAGATTTTGGCAAACCTTATTTTCCTCACTTGGGACACAATTGTACATAAGTTTAGCATATCATTCAAAGATTGATGGTCAAATGGAAAGAGTAAACCAAGTGTTCAAAGATCTACTAAGAAAGTATTGCATAGATCAACAATACAAATGGGAAGATTATTTGCCATTACTAGAATTTGCATACAATAATTCCTACCATTCCGCTATCAAGATGGCTCTATTTGAAATATTATATGGTAGAAACTGTCGAAAAACTATAAGCTGGGATAAGCTAGAAGATAGGATTAGCCTTGGGCTAGAGATGCTATCAGGTATGGAGGGGCAATTTAACTTGATAAAGAAAAGGTTAGTGGAGGCAAACGATAGGTAGAAAAGTTATGCAGATGTTAAGCATGTTCCCAAACATTTGTTAGTTGGAGAAAAGGTTGTGTTAATATTCAAGCGTCACAAGAACTCGATCAATTTTGGAAAGTCATCCAAACTGGCTCCACATTTTGTAGATCCCTTTGAGTTTCTTGAGTAAATCAACCCTGTCGCTTATTGAATTGTTTTACCACCAACTCTTGCCAAGATGCATAATGTCTTCCATGTTTTGTATTTGAAAAAATTATATACCAGGAGGTACTCATATTATTGATTGGAACGCTTTACAAGTATATGATCTAGGAGTGATGATAATTGAGCCTCTCAGAATACTCGAAACACGTAGGCTTTGTTAAATTTAGTGATCAGATTAACATGCACAGAAATTAATTCAAAACTTGACACAAAACACAGCAGATACCCTGGGAAAACCCTCCTCTTGAGGGAGAAAAACCCAGCCAATAATATCTCTTATATTATTGAGTCTTCAAAATGAATGATACATATACAATAGGCCACTCAAAAGGCCAGCACACAGCATCACAGACTGATGCGAATACAGACTGAATGAATACAACTCTCTAATGATTATCTCAGCCTTCTATATAAATCTCAGATCGCTCTTGAATGGATACACATATGATGAACTTTGAACTGTATGAGAATGAACTGAAGTGCGAATGAATGGATGGTCATTTGTGAACAAATGAAGTCATATATATATCAAATGATAGAAGAGATGCAACTCTTCAAGAACAAAGTCGGCTGACATAGAGATATTATAAAATGCAATAACAAGAGGTCGGCCTCTCATAGAAACATGTGCTTCTTCACAAGTCTTCAAGTCGGCCTCCAATAATGCCTTTTCATTTGGACGCAACCAATGAGAAGAAAGTCGGCACATATATGAACTCGTGCCAATTAAGAATATGAGCTCTATAAATTAAATAGCTCTCAAGCTATTATTTAATTTATTCAATCAAGAACAAATAATGTGCTGGAAGAATACGACTGAAGCTGAATATAAACATCAACACTCCCTCTCAGCTAGGGAGGATACTTCCAGCTGCACAAGACAAGTCACCTCATCGTGATGTCTATCACTATGGCTACAACCATGAGTGAAAAGAAGAATATCACCTCATCGTGATATTAGATATTGCCTCAACACGATATCAACCATAATGGCTACAACCATACTATGGTGTGTACAAGTGTTCATCACTTGCGTGATGTTGTCACCTCAACATGACTTTCACCATGGCTCTCCCAGAGGGTGAAACACAAGTACAAAATATGTCATGGAGTCACACACATGACATCCACCATGACTCTCTTAGAGGGTGGAAACAAGGGTTTTCACCTCAAATCTCAAAGAGAAATACATTAACAAGGGCTTGCACCTCAAATTCTCCATCTCAGGAAAATGTATATAGGGATTTCACCTCAACTTCTCTCACAGAGAAGAACTCATTAAACAAGGCTCACTGATATTGAGACTCTTTCTTAGTCAAGGTTGGATTCTCCACCATACCAAGCTTATCTCGAAAGTACACAAACTTTATCCTGGAGAGAGGCTTGGTGAGAATGTCTGTCGTCTACTCATCAGTGTTGATATACCTCAATTGTATAGCCTTGCACAGTACCATATCTCTAATATAGTGGTACTTGATCTCAACATGCTTGGTTCTGTCATGGAACACTGGATTGACAGAAAGCTTCACGCAATTCTGATTATCACAATGAATGATAGTAGGCTCCATTGATTGTCTAAACAATCCTGCAAGAAGCTTACGAAGCCACACCGCTTCTCGAGCTGCCAAACAAGATGCAATATACTCTGCCTCTGTTGTACTCAATGCTACAGATGACTGCTTCCTGCTGCACCAAGATATCATAGCAGAACCCAAACTGAAGCAACAACCAGAGGTGCTCTTCCGATCTATGACACACCACAGCAATAGGAATTAGGTAACAATGTAACTCCAAGTTTGCATATGAAGAATACCTCAACCCATATCCAACTATGGCACACAAGAGTATCTCGGGATATGTTTAGTTGCAACAAGATGTATTTGTCTCGGTTCACACATGAACTAGCTAAGTCATGATCCTTTGCATAACAAATATCGGTCTAGTGTTAACTGGAATACATCAAGGACTCAATCAGTTGTTTGTACAATGTAGGATCCACGAAGTCTGAACTAGCTGCATTCTCCTTTAATTTATGTAGGTTGGTCTCCATAGGTGTAGACATAGATTTGCAATCCATCATGCCAAATCTCTTAAGTATATCAACGGTGTACTTCCCTTGACTTAGAATCATCTCATCTGGTTTCTGCCAGACTTCTAAGCCAAGGAAGTAATGCATGAGCCCAAGGTCCTTCATCTCAAATTTAGAAGTCAACTCCTCCTTGCACTCGAGAATCAAGTGATCTTCTCCAGTAAGAATCAAATCATCAACATATAAGACCAAAATTAATGCTTCACCATTGATTACCTTGAAGTAGAGATTAGAGTCAGCATCATTCTTCAAGAAGCCCAAACTTGATAGGTAACGATCAATCCTTTTGTACCATGCTCGAGGAGCCTGCTTAAGACCATACAAGGCCTTCTTCAGCTTGCAAACATGAGACTCCTTCCCATGAACTTCAAATCCATTAGGTTGCTCAATATAAACTTCTTCCTCAATCACACCATTCAAAAATGTTGTCTTCACATCCATCTGGTGAATCTTCCATCCTCTAGATGCAGCAATAGCAATGATGGTTTGATGAAGTATAGCGAGGCAACAGGCAAATGTTTCTTCATAATCAACTCCCTCTTTCTGAGAAAACCCATGAGCCACAAATCTTGCTTCGTACTTTTCAATGCTCCCATCTTCAGCATGCTTGATCTTGAAGAGCCATTTAGAAGATACCACAGACTTGCACTCGGGTCTAGGAACAATGTCCCAAACATTATTCTTAAGGATTGGCTGATACTCCTTTGCCATAGCATCTCTCCAAACCTAATGACTAGATGCTTCCTCAACACAGGTAGGCTCAGATTCTATAATCTGACTCATTAAGGCAACATAATTGGAGAAATTATGTGGCCTTTACTTTCTCTTTGAATGTGCCTCTAGAGATACCAAAATTTCAGCCTCTTGCATGATGCGCCTAGCCCTGTAGTCTCTTTCTCCTAATAAAAAATTCGGTAGGCCCATCGGTAGGTTCAAGGGTTCAGCAGGGGATAATATCTTCTTTTGGTTCCAAAGTCTCCTCTAAATCTCAAGGTATAGTCCTTCCATATCTTGAGGAGACTCTTCATTATCGATCTCCATATGAATGCCCCTGGATCTCCTGAATGCAACATCTTCCTTGAATGTGACATCCCTACTGATCTCGATCAACTTCTGTAGAATGTATATTCTGTAGGATTTTGATGTCTCACTGTAGCCCATAAATATTCCCTTCTTTCCAGAAGGCTCCAACTTAGTTCTCTTTTCTTTTGGAACATGAACATAGACATGACATCCAAAGATCCTCAAATGACTAACCTCATGCCTTCTTCCCTGTGAAGGCTTCTTCCGGAGTCATATTCTTCAAGACCTTGTGAGGACTTTATGTTCTGAACATACACAACCGTCCTAGAAGCTTCTTCCCATAAGAAAGTTTGCAAGTCTTGGTCATGGATCATGGCCTTTGCTGCTTCCACGATTGTCCTGTTCTTCCTATCTGCAACACCATTCTGTTGAGGATTATAGGGGATGCAGAACTCCCTCTTAATCCCTGCATCAATACAAAAATCTCGAAAGCAACTAGAGGTGTATTCTCCTCCATTGTCAGATCTGAGGACCTTAATTCTTTTACTAGAAAGATTTTCTACCAAGGCTTTGAACTCTTTAAACCTTCCTAACACTTCCTCAGATTCTTTAGATTTCAAAAAATAAATCCAAGTCTTCCTAGAGTGGTCATCAATAAACAGAACATAATACAAGAATCCACTTGAAGATGGAACAGACATAGGACCACATAAATCAGAATGAATGAGATCTAAAATACTCTTAGATCTATTTTCTCTACTATGAAAAGGAGCTTTTATATTCTTACCCAAAGCGCAACCCTTGCAAGTACCTTCATGCTCCTAGTTGAACTTAGGAAGACCCGTTACCATCTTCTCCATGATAGGTAAGGCTCGGAAGTGTAGGTGAGCCAATCTTCGATGCCAAAGATCACAAAGACTTGAAGAATCATGGACCAACGCTTGTAGAGAACGCATGCAAAGCCTGTAAAGACTTTCATGTCTTAACTCCAATTACTTGAGCATCCTTGAAGCTAGAATTCTCCATCCACACAAGTACTTTGCCTTTGGAGAAGGCAACTTGATATCCTTTATCTTCTAGGGCTGAAATTGAAATGAGATTACGCTTGATTCCTGGAACATAAAGAACATCACTCAATTGAAGTGTGATGCCGGAATCCAAATGAAGTGTAGAGGTCCCAATCCCTTTCAGGGAGTAGCTAGCATCATCTCCACTGATGACTTGTGTTCAGATGAATCTCTCTCCACCAAGCTTGATAAGTGCTCCTTGAAACCAGTGATGTGTCGAGAAGCACCACTGTCGATCAGCCAAGTGTTGGTGTTAGTGGGTACATTGCTTGACAATGCCGAGCAAAACAAATATTCACATGTATCCTTCTGTGGAGAAGCATCATCAACATCTGCAACGGTGGCCTGTTGCTTAGGTCTAGTTGGACAATGCTTAGCAAAGTGGCCAAACTTATCACACCTAAACCATTGAATCTTGGATAAGTCTCTCTTTTTCTTGGAAGGGGGAGCACCATCATTTCCCTTATCTCGATTCCTCTTGAAGAATCCCTTCTTTCCATCCTTGCCCTTCTTCTTCGAAGCTTGGGAGGCAAGAACATGAATCTCTTCATTAGATGAACCTTGACCAACACCTCTAGCCATCAATCTTGACTCTTCTTGAATGCAATCAGCCCTCAAGCGATCGAACTTCGGAAGTTTGGATCTTGCACTGATTCCTTGAATGTATGACTCCCATGATAATGGAAGACCATTGAGAGCAAGCATCGTTAGATCTTTATCATCAACTACATGACCAATTGTAGAGAGTTGATCTCTCAATTCCGAAATCCTCGTGTAGTAGGCAATCACTATTTCTCCTTTTGCCATCTTCACATGGTGTAGTTGTTGCTTCAGCGCAAGAGCCCGGCTAGTGTTGTTGATTTCGTACATTTCCTCCAATGTCTTGAACATCTCCCTTGCAGTCTTCAACTTGGAGACAATTGGAACAATGTGATCATTGACAGAATCAACCAACAACTTCTTCGCCTTGATGTCTTCCTTCTTCCATTTCAACTTCTCTTCTTTCTCTTCAGGTTCGAGAACTTTGGTCTCCACAAACTTTTCCAAATCATTCTCCTCCAATGTGAGAATGATTCTAAACCTCCATAAAGTGTAGTTTGACGCTCCCTCAAGTCTATCTTCGATCTTCAATCCGTTCACCATCTTGATTGATGTAGAGATAGACAAAGAATTAAGACGAAGAGAAAAGAGTATCGTTGTAAATCTAATCACGCTCTTCTCAAACCCGCTCTGATACCATGTTAAATTTAATGATCAGATTAACATGCACAGAAATTAATTCAAAACTTGACACAAAACACAGCAGATACCCTGGGAAAACCCTCCTCTTGAGGGAGGAAAACCCAGCCAATAATATCTCTTATATTATTGAGTCTTCAAAATGAATGATACATATACAATAGGCCACTCAAAAGGCCAGTACACAGCATCACAAACTGATGCGAATACAGACTGAATGAATACAACTCTCTAATGATTATCTCAGCCTTCTATATAAATCTCAGATCGCTCTTGAATGGATACGCATATGATGAACTTTGAACTATATGAGAATGAACTGAAGTGCGAATGAATGGATGGTCATTTGTGAACAAATGAAGTCATATATATATCAAATGATAGAAGAGACGCAACTCTTCAAGAACAAAGTCGGCTGACATAGAGATATTATAAAATGCAATAACAAGAGGTCGGCCTCTCATAGAAACATGTGCTTCTTCACAAGTCTTCAAGTCGGCCTCCAATAATGCCTTTTCATTTGGACGCAACCAATGAGAAGAAAGTCGACACATATATGAACTCGTGCCAATTAAGAATATGAGCTCTATAAATTAAATAGCTCTCAAGCTATTATTTAATTTATTCAATCAAGAACAAATAATGTGCTGGAAGAATACGACTAAGCTGAATATAAACATCAGGAGCTTCACCTACGCAATAGAGAGGTTCTCTAGTGCAAGGTCTAATGGGATCAATATGTTGAAGATTCTACAACTTGGGAAGACTATATGTTGATGAAGCAACAATTTCATCTTATTGTGCAAGCATTTGAGAGTTCCTAGATACAATTTATATTATGTTATGTTATGTTTATTTCTTATGCTTTAATACTTTAAATCATTGTGGATGATGATTCTTAAGGGGGGGATATGTTACACCCCGTTGTTTGTTTACCACATACTATTACTTTTATGAGTGAATATGTTTTAATGCATGATTATGTTTTAATGAATTTCAATGGGTAAATGGAATGTATGAATATATGTTGTGATGTGATTGATTTTTAAATGCTTTAATGATGTATATGAAATGTGATGAATATGATTTTCATATTATCGACTAACTTCGTTCATGTTGCACTAAGTTGGATGCAGGAAAAAGATCGAACCTTCCAAAGGAGGAGGGAGAGTATCACTTGGGAGAGGAAGTTTGTATGGAAACCATTGTCATGACCATCTAAGTAAATGCTCACATATACTACATAGGGTAGAGTAACCTGGATGAGTCAATGTTAGTATGTGATGAAACATGTTGTTATCCTTTTGGGTTGATAGGTATGTCAAGGTTATTGTCTATAATTCCTTTTGATTGTTTTGTCGATTTGAGTCATAGTGTTAAAATCCTTTTGATGAAGCATGAGATATTTATACATTGTGAATTGGATATATATAGGCACACACACACACACATACATATGATCATAGGTATGTATGAGCAAGTGTAGACATAAATGTCTACGTATACCTAACACATACATATGATCATAGGTATGTATGAGCAAGTGTAGACATAAATGTCTACGTATACCTATATGTAAATATGTAATATGTATGTGACTATTCATAGATATAAATATATATGTATTGTATATACATATACACACCGATATATACATATGTGTGTGTTAATATGATTAAATAATAAAATGGTATATATATATATATATATATATATATATATATATATATATAACAGGGTACGTATTATATATATACTTTTGCAAATGTAAGTAATGCATTGGAAGTATATGTATCATAGCATATTAAATACATGTTAAAGAGGCCGCCGATGGTAGCCAAGTTTTGGCAAAGAAAACCAACATAGTGGATAGTTAATATGCCACACATGGCATGATATCGATATCATTTTTTAGTTGTGTATGCCAAGTCGCCAACCATAGGCGTGAGGTTTGCAACGAATAGTGGACCAAAATTCCATGTTAAAAGGTCGAGTGAAAATAAGAAACATAAGCTTTATTGCACAATTCTAGGAGTTTTGACTTGGTATTTGAGCACGTGCTCACTGAATTTCATGACTCAGCCAAAGGGTTGTAAACAATTTTCATTTTGGAATTTGTATGTGTCGAATAGCTAACTTTTTCTGCAACCTTAAACTTTTTCAATTAGGGAGGTGGTAGTTAGTAAGAAAGGTGGCGAATCATGTAGCTTTTATGTAGCAATCATTTTCTCATCATTTCTTATAAATAGAGAGCAATATCATAGTATTTGGTTGTTCATTCTTGTTGAGTTTATTCCGCTGTGTTGATTTTGCTATGTTCATTTGAGTGCATTCGTAGAGTTCATTTTGTGAGTTTAAGAGTAGATTTCTAAGTGAGTTGAGAGCATCATTGTAGTGAGATTTTGTGCTTGAGTGAGGAGAAGCTGATTGTGGAGTTGTAGTGAGATTTTGTGCTTGAGTGAGGAGAAGCTGATTGTGGAGTTGAGAATGTAGGAGACAACAAGGAGAGCGATTTGCATTTGAGCATAGAGTTGCAAGTTTTCATTGGGATCTATATTTTCTAGGCATGCTTGATATTCTTACTTCTTTTTCTCTCTTTTTATTTTGAAATTGAAATTGAGTGTTGTTTGGAAATGGGTGTGCTTGCATTATATGTATTTTCTTGCTATTAGATAAATATGAATGCTTGTGTTTTCATTTAGATTGTATAGAAGTTGAATTAGGGAATCTACAAAGCGTGATATGAGTTTATCATGATTATATGAGTTTGAAAAGTGAAGCTATTGAAGAATTATTGATAATTGATAATATTATAATAATGTATATGTATAATAAGTTACAAACTTGATTGCTCATGTTATTGCAATAAAATGGATTAGATTCATAAGGGATTATGTTTATTGATACATTACGTTGTGAATACCTATGTGCATGGTAGATTGCATTGAGTAAATAACTTATGTTCTTAATTAAGTTATATGCCTTATGTGAAAAGGGTTTCCCTATGGTTGGGATATGTACTTGAAATTTAGGCAATTTCTGAAACCCAAACATTACAAGTATGAGAAAAGGTAATCTAGTGATTGTGCCAAGCCTTTAAGGTCTATGATGTCACTATTAGTGTGTTATCATATTTGTTAATCCTTGTTTATGAATGTAACCTTTGAGGCTCAATGGTCAAATTATAGTTTCCAAGTCGAGTAAGGGTGGGTGAACATACAACATTGCTTCCTAGAAAGTGGATTTATATAAATATGAAATCTCTAGCCAACGTAGGTGTAAAAGTCATAGCTTACACTTAGCCGATTCACTATGATCTAGGTTGCATACTAGTCAGTAGAGTTATGCAAGTTGGAGGGTATCCATTGTATGGTCGTACTAGATATGCAGGACACAATACTAGATACTCATATGTGTATTATTATGGTTTTCATACAAAACTCTTTGTTAAAGGGTAGGGCCATCTTATAGGGGTAGGAAGATGTGTGAGGGACCGCTTAAGTCCATGGTTGGAGGAAAAACACTTGGGTGATCCTTTCTCTCCTATAGTTGGATGTTGAGTCTTTTGAAATAGAAGAAATGTGATCCATAGGTGGACACCTTAACCACTGAACTCTTGTGAGTTATGATATGTATATGATTATGATCTTGATTCATTTGCAAAATGTATTTGAAAGATGAATTTCATTCATTGGAAATTATGCAATGATTACTTCATGTACATGTAATGATATATGCAATGTGCATTTATGATAATGAAAATGAACTTTTTTTATGACCATGTTACTTGAGAGCTTGTGTTATTTACTTTCTAAATTAAAACTTAGGCAAAAATTGTTGGGTAAATTTGGGGCATGTTACAAACTCGTATGTGGCTGTAGGATGCCTCTATACATAAAAAAACATAAATACATTAATTGACAAGTGAAATAAATAAATAAATAAATATATATATATATATATATATATATATATATTTGTTTCAAATAAAATATCATAACTATCCACTATAAGCATGTCATTTATAAAATAAGTTGTCCATTTAAACAAGTATTGTTGTCATAGTGAAAAATATTATTCTTATGCGTACAACTATTGGGTAGCAATGCATATGTATTGATGTATTTCATATTAATAGCTTGTCCTATCACAAATATAAAAGGTGAACAATAAATACCTTGTATTTTCTCATGAAACGTGAAAGATTGTCGATTTTTTTAATGTTCGATTATTGGTCCATTTGCATTGGATATAAGTTGTATTTTAAGTAATAATGTGTTGTTTTTATATCAACAAATAGTTTTTTTTATGTTTAGTTAATTTATGTTGGATAAATGTTACAAATGACACTTGATTAATTGTTACCAAAATTTATTGTAATATTTTAAGTTGCATACAAGTTATATTTTAAATAAGAATATGATATTCTGCTAACAACAAATGATATTTTTTTGTTCAACTACTAGGATACCATGATTAAGTTTTGGTCAAATCTTTAAAAAGTCAATTTTAAGACACTTCTCATTAGATGTATTGATTGGATAAGTTGTACGACGAGTCACACCTCCAAACCACATTTAAAAAAAAAAAATCCTACAATATTCCATACAAAATTGGCCTGCACAACTAGTGGCCCCTCTCTCTTATAACCACAAATATTTTCATTAACATTTGAATCCACACAACTATTGACCCCTCTCCCTTAATATTAAAATATAAATAATAATAATATCTATTCAATATTTACTTTTTTCAACTATATTTATTTATTATGATATTGCTATCATGATTCAATTATGATTCAACTATATTTATTTATTATGATATTGTTATCATGATTCAACTATATTTATTTATTATGATATTGCTATCATAATTCAACTATATTTATTTATTTATTTTTTCTACTATAAGTTTATTGAATTTATAATTGATTCAAGGTTTTAACAATTTAGCAAATGTTTTTTTTGATTAAAGGAAAACAAGTTTTTAACTAAGCCGAAACCATTTATACTTGGTTTGAATGGACCCAAAACCATAAGGTTTTGGAGGGACCCAAAACCCAAAAAAGGGTGGACAAGCTACCTAAAGAGAATACAATAAAGCCCAGTAGTGAAACAAAGACAAACTAGCAGCCAAAATCAGCCGTCCAACACAAAACCACGATACTACATGGATCTTGAACCCATTGGTTTTGATGGGGCCAATAACCCAATAGCAGTTTTTGGCGGGGACCTTAAACCTAAAGAAAATCTTGCAACAACAAGTCAAAGCATACCAATCGCTCGGGAAGATTGGTCTCAAACCAACTGGAAGAAACAACTAGTTATAGATCTAAGCGAGCCCCAAAAGTAAACCGAGCTGATCCTAACAACATACCCTCCCCACCTCTATAGGAGAGAACAATTTGCTTAAATGTTATCGCTGCAGTTCTGATGATTTCCCTAGTTTCGAATGAATGAATGAATGAAAGATTTTAATGACGTCCACGAGACTAAACAGCCTATGGGACCAAGACATTCAACAACTTAGTTTGTCTCCAGACTCTTCTCTAGATCAGATCTCCTACTATTAATTTTGACTAGGAGGCTAGCCGTCTGATTTATCTTATCCTCCTCAAATAACTGCTGCATATTGCCCACATCTGAAATACTTGAGTACTGATTACGGATATTTTCGTACGCTGTGCATTCCATGACGAAGTGCCACTCCGTCTCCACCACTCCCTTATTACAAAATAAGCACGTTCTTTCTTCCCAAGTTTCCTTAGGAGTCTTCCACCTACCAGTCTCACATCTAAGATGGTGGGACCCCGTTCTCAATTGAGCAATTAATAGCCTCGCTTTCCCTTTAATAGTTGCACATAAATATGGTTTTTCACCATGTTCCTTAGCTGGGTTAAACTCTTTGATGTAATATGCTTTTTTTCGTCCGATCTGATTTGACCACATGGCAGTCCTGAATTTTTCCTTCACATAGATTTTTATTTCACTGTTGGTGTCAGGACACTCATGTAATTTGATGTTCCACTTGTTCAGCGACTTGATGTTCTGTTTCATCCATGTTTTCTTTCTTCGGACTAGAATCTCCTCCATAACCGTTTTGGGCCACCGGTGGTTATCCATGTTTTCGACCTTTTTTAGATAACTTAACAACCGGGTTATCGCTGAAGCTTCCAAAGGAAAAGCCCCCGCTTTAGCTAAAAGAATTTCATAAGGAGCAGTGGCTTTAACTTTGAGATTTATTGTTATTAGGTGTTTCTGGATTCTTTCTATCTATCTCCAATTGCACTTTGATGTGTTGCTTCCCCACACTTCGCACC
>VDFB02266614.1:0-33309 GCA_007258455.2 Sequoia sempervirens
TCTTGAGATGCATTTTCAGCAACATTCTTGTTTGCAGTGAACTCTTTTGTATTGACCATGCCCTCATCCAGCTTGTCCATGTTTGGCTTGAGGTTCCCTATGTCACCTATTAACTTCCCAATGCTTTTGTGCTCTGCTTGGATTGTTTGCTCTTCTTTCTGGGGTAACACACTAGATATATCTGCCTTGTTGTTACCAGCTTTTGGTAGAATCAAAGTAAATTTTTTCTTTTGGTTTTGTTTCAGTTTCCGTTTTTGAGCCAACCTCCGCCTTAGAATCCCATTGTATTGTTTTGCATTTACAAAGATCAGCCTTTCTTCTGCATTTATAAGGTTCAGTATGCTTGACAAAGGCGATCTCGTTAGCAAAGGTGCCAACAGGTTTGCTAAACCCCCGTCTTGAAAAGTGGTCCACCCGTTCGACCGTTGAGGAGTGTGAGAGCTTGAAAATCTTAGACCCTCTTGACCTAGAAGATTCAAGAGGTCATTCAGTTGCACTTGAGACTTACTTGCCATTTTATTGTTACCCACAATGCATTCTAGTGTCCCCATTTGCTTTGATATTGAGTTTGTATTCGAAGTTTGTGGTCCTCCTGTCGCGACACTCAGACATGCCGTACCTAGGTTTTCCCCCATTTCCACTTATTTAACTGTCATCTGTTAAATATAGTATGTATTTGCTGTGGGTTCCAAAATATGCGGGTATTGTGTTGAATATGGAATGTGTTTGCTGTGGGTTTTAGAATATGCCAGTATGCCAGAAAGGAGACAAACAAACTTATAGCTTATAAAGAAAACAAATAAAAGTAGAGAAAGCGACTGGTAGACCTGTTTGATCGCATCCCACTTTTCCACTTTGTCCTTTCGGGGCCCAGCCTCTGCTTTGTTTTGTCTCTGCTTTGTCTTTTAGTCTACTTTTCCCGACAAAATCCCACCTCCCCGTGACTTTTAGTCTGGCACCGAGCCTGAAAAACAGTGCAATCTTCAAACCCCGTGCAGCCCTGGTGAATATCTGTAATCCCCGTGTAGCTCTGGTGAACGCCCTGTTGCAGCTCTGGAAAATGCCCTGGTGAACGCCCTGTTACTGCCCTGGTGAACGCCCTGGTGAACGCCTGGTGAACGCGTGGTTACTGCCCTGGTTACTGCCCTGGTCGCCGTGTGCCCTGGTCGCCGTGTGCCCTGGTTACTGCCCTGGTCGCCGTGTGCCCTGGTTACGGTAATTCTAAATTCGCCATTTCTCACCCATTGCGAAGCCGCCGGTGAATATCTGTAATCCCCGTGTGGCAGCTCTGGTGAACGCCCTGTTGCAGCTCTGGAGAAAATGCCCTGGTGAACGCCCTGCAGGTTTCGTAATATTTTTCCTGCTAACTCTGCCCATTTTTTTTCATCGTCATCGTTGAAGCACAATCTTGTGGTCAGTCTCTAGCTCTGGTTTGAATGAGTTTACTGGGTTTCCTGTATATGGCCAATTTTCTCGTCCGTTCAATCATGAGGTCAGTATTTGAATGAGCCACCAATTTTTTTTTCCTATATGTGATCAGAAACTCTAAATTGGCGATTCCACCTCTGTAGGGTCCTCTAGGTCTCGAAGGCCAAGTCCCCCACCCTTTCATTGGCAGGGGTCGTGACCTACCGAAACTGCCGCTTAGAATCTCGTTACAATTCTGATTCTTAAATCCTTGTCAGACTAAGGTGCATGAATATTAGCATTTTAGTTTTGTTTTCAATCCTGCTAATCCCTACAACGCTGCAGGGTTGGGGGATTTCATGTCGAGAAAATGTCAGATGTGAGGTCCTAACCATCAAAGGCAGCCTTTTAATTCAAACTGATTACTATCGCATAGCCAGAAATGCTTTTAATGTGTTAAATGAAAAGTGAAACACCATTCCTCAGTGTAAAAGAACCCTCTTAACAAACATCTAACTTGCAACATAAGCAAAAATGTAAATTTGCAGCTGGAAGATGCCCCAATTATTCCTCACAGATACATTGATGAAGAAAAATACAACAGCTAATAATAAGAAAACTATGTATGAAATTAGAGTGATAGGGTTAGACATGTTTTCTAAATGACATTCAGGACACTGTGTATGTATTTTGAGGACATTATTTGGTTTCTTCTTAGCCTCGTTTTCCCTCTTCTCCAGCTTGTCTATTGCACTAGGTGCATGAGGTGTCTGAGGAAAATGCATCCTCCAATGCGATTGTAATATTAGGGGATGCAGGGGTAACCTGTTCCTACATCCTTGGTTAGGTTGCGTTTCCAAAGTGCCTAGGTTTGAGACAGGATATGTACACTTCCACAACATTGGTTATTTCAATTTAAATCCAACTGGGCTGTGAGCCAGAATTTCTCTTACCATTCTCAGCATCCTTATGAGAACCACATGGGTTCATTGCTTACATATTTTGCTTATGATTGCACTGAGCATGATTTTATATTCTATATGATAGTTGGGTTAAACATTCTTACAATTGTATGTTACAACTTACAGATCTTTTATGAGCCTGCCAACCAGAAGTAGATGCATAAAAAGGGTTAATCAATAGGGTAGTGAAAGAATATGACAAAATGGGTTGGGTGAGCGAGGCATATTCTTGGAGTATCGATACTTAAAGAGAGTCCAATCAATTAGAGATTCAGTAATGCTTGACTATACCCACCCATGAATTTTATGATTCCACATCTGATGATTTGATTTGTCATTTTATACAACCTAGCCTTTCAATAATCTGGAAGAATCTGAATGCAATTTTTCCAGTCATGGTTTGTGGCAGCAGACTAAGGTTTTGAAAAGTGTAAGGGAATGCAATCAAGAAGCTGACTTGCAATCAAAACAGCAATGTAGAAGTGAGAAAACAAATGAACAAGTATGGAGCAGGAATGCAACAGGAGATGAAAGCAACATATGAACACCAGACCAGTCATAATGGGGTTAATATGCTAGAAGGAAAATGAAATCACCACACTTGTATTTATGGTCAAAGATACTTTAGTTGTACTGGAAGTGGAATTTGACACGTCTCCTGCACATAGAAACAATAATACAAGCAAAAAACATTGAGCATATGCAATCTGCAATGTGCACTTGAATACATTCTTAGTAATCTCAACAGAGATAGAACTGTTTGGCAGATTGCAGGAAATGCAAAAAATGGATTATTTTAAAAAGCTTTTGAGACTTTCAAGCAAATGCAATTGACAGGTGTAAATATTAGAAGTTATAAACAACGTATTACAGAACTACCAATAATGGGGTGGTATGATTATCCATTTCAAACAATAAAGTGGATAGTATAAAAAATAGTCTAGCATTTTTATCTGTCTACAAAAGAGTGTCTGTCTACAGTATACTTATCTATTGGTCGATAAAACCAGGCTGTTGTAAGTTTAAACCATTTTGTGTCCCTTCATTTTTCCTTGTTCATAAGTTGGGTGTAATTTGACTCATTCCTTATGTTTGTAGTGTGTTAGTCCATTAGTATTACAAAAACTATTAATAAAACGTCCAATATATTTTTATTGAATCTTTCTTTGGTAGAAAATGTGCTTTTTCTCTTGCATAATTGTATCTGAATAACAAAATTTCAAATCAAGAAACATTGACAAGTTTTTCCTTGATACTATTTCCCACAAATAAGCAAATATAAAATCCAACTTTTGTCAATGTTTTATAATATGAAGAGCAAATAGTAGCAAAAGAAAAAGAGTATAAAGAAAATGACATGCACACAAGATACAGAAAACGAAGTGGATGTAGACAAAAAAAATCATAATGCTTAAAGCATGTGCTAGAATAAATTAAATTACATTGTACAATGACAACGAGTGCTCCAAATATATAGACTTGCATATAAAGCATGCTTAGGGTACAAGTGGAGAAATCCATAAGCATGCATAAGCACAAGTCAAATATTCTTGAAAGAGTAATCACTAAACCAACCAGGGAAAAGAAGGAGAAACACCAACAATAATATCAAGATATCATGTCCACCACGTGTGACAGAGTAGAGGCAGGGGTGTTACCGCAATGTAACGTGAAGGTTCAAATATTAACCTAGGAACCATTGAACTTCCTTCCAGCACCACTACAACTATCACAAAGCAAGCCAAAAAGCATGTGTAGGAACATGCCCAGGGCCTGGGCACTCATTTGTATCTGAAGGTTGACAGATCTGCTGTAAACCTTCATTAACAGAACAAAAAAAACACACAAGGTCTCACATGGTAAACTACAAGATGCCAACATGTGTTAGCTACAAAAATATTTCCATCAACACCCACCCAGATTATTTACTTAAAAGGGAAATATTGAAGACTAAGAATGTAATTTACGCAAGGAAACTTGGAATGTGTCATTATAAAATTGACCTACCTGATTACAGCTCATTTGATCCCTAACATGTCTCAAAACCAGACAAATTTGGCATCTACCAAAGTCAATATATCGATTGTTGCAAGTTTGTCTTTGAGCATACAACATTCTAGGTGAAAAGCCACAAAACCTAGTAGAATTCTGGTTCCTCAAACTTTCCAAGACAACCTTCAAAATGAGAAAAAGCAGTGTGCCTCAATTGTCCCATCTCAAAATTGATTTGGTTCATCTGGATGATGATGGAATCATTTGCTTGAGCAAACACTTTCTTAATATGTTCCCAAAACACTGCGATGCGAACCTTGCCTCAAATGTGATAGAGAAGGCACCTTCAATTGTCACTGCAAGAAATCCTCAATTATCTTTCTATGTGGAATTTTGTATCTCCTAAGTGTAATAGTCCACCCCTTAGCTTTTTAATAAATCCCAACAAAGTTTTTCAGTAGAATAGATTATTTTTCATCCATAGAAGTTAAAACCATGACAAATAAAATTGGACATGACAGTACCCTTAATGTTAAAGGTTATAACCACCAGTAAATTTAGTAGAAACGTTCATTTTCTTTGGTTATTTCTCTCAAAAAATTGATCACACAATGCTCAAAAGCATATCATGCAACTTCTTCATCTACAATGATAGCAAATGCAATTAAAGCGTGCTAAAGTACAGATGGAGAATCTTGTACTATTACAAGTAGAAGATTACATACATTTCATACTACAAGGCGTTTACTTATGTTTTTCAATGTACAGGCACAAAATAACTGTACAATACAATGTTTATAACCTCCTCGCCAACAAGCTATGTCAATCGGTGAGTGTTGCTAATGATAGATCAGAGTGATCTGCACTATAGCAGAAGCATTACACATGTAGAGAATACATGCTTCATTGAATGTGTCAAAGAGAAGATGATTATGTATAATTTTGGATCTCATTCTACTAAGGTGGATGCCATGGAAGTAATTAGGAGACTAGTTGCAAGTGTATAAATTTCATGGAAGTAATTAGGAGATTAGCTGCAAGTGTACATATTTCATGAAAATCTTCTGCACAGGAAGGTTGAATAATCCCTTCAAACATATTTGAACACTAATGGGAGAAGCAGGCCATAGATTCTAGGTTTACAAATGAAATCAAATGACACGTGAACAGGTTGTGTACCGTTATATTGTTGTTAACATGCAAAAGTTGCTTCGAATTTTATGAAATGAGTGATGACTAAACTTAGTTGTTTGTTTCAAATGATCAACTTTGCTGCTTCTTGTAAGGTAGCGAATTATTATTTTTTCTTACCAACATATATTTTGCAATCCATCAAATTGCCATATTGTGGTGGCAACAACAAAGGCCTCTCACAACTGGTGGGCTGTAGTGGCTTAACTTAGCATGCCCAGGGTCTTTAAAAAAAATTCACTACTTTTCTGAACATTATTGATGGATGAGATAGCCTCTGGGATTGATTCAGCTCATTCAAGCCTCATAATTATAGTCATTATGTGGGGGAAAAATGAATGGATAAAGGGAATCAAAAGTTGGATTTGATTGCATATTCATGAATGAAAAACAATCCATACACAATTATCAAGAAAAAGGAAGTGCTCCGACTACGTCTGATTTCATTATGAGTAGTATAGGTACACATTTTTACTTTCAAACTTCTCTTCATCAAATTTTATTTAATTCTTATTAATATGCTCTTTATAGTATATGTTTTACACATAAATTACAAACTAATTTACTCACATCTTCATGGTCTACAGGTGGTTGCTTAATAATTGTAGTTCTTTTTGTTTTTGGATCAAGTGCACCTAAAATGCCACCCAAAAGAATATTCTCTCTCCTATAGTTCCTTCTTCTAGCAACTGATTTCATTTTTTCCTTTGTTTTTACTTTACAAATAAAACAATTGATGCAATTCTGATGAGTGTTCTAACTTTTTCTTTCCATGTTTAGGAACAAATAACTGGACATCAAAAGCTTCTTGATGCAGACTCTTTTCATACAAGCATGCAGAAACATCAACTATAAAAGCATCACAAATGAGACTACTATGAATCATTCCTTCAAATGGCCATATCAAAAATTGTAATTCAGAAGCAAATTCTATTTGTTTCAAACATTTGTAAAAAAAAAATATTTTGTATGTATTTCAAGCTTCTATTACAAATTGATATGAACACTACAATGAAAGCTAATTAGCATGTTTGCTTAAATATACTTCTCTATCGGCGTAACCCTTGCACCTCGGTGCAAGTGCTAGTTTTATCACTAGCAATTGTATCTTGGGTGTGTAATGGGTATGTCTAAGAGGTGTGGAAGGTTATTTAGAAAAATGTTTATTCACATAATAATACATAAATAGTATATTTAGATTGTGTATTTTACACTATGTTTTATATTTAATTATATATATGATTGTTAAATTTATCTTAAGAGGTTTTTATGAATATACCCATGTCATTATGATTTACCTTTTTTCTTTTGTATTGATAAAATGCAGATTACAAATAGAATGCAGTGTAAAACTTTAGAAAAACTGAGAAGACCAACAATAACAGCTGTAGCAAACTACAAGAAACGAATAGTTACATTACAATAGAGCTGTAATCTACAACAAACGATTTACCTCTTGTTGCACTAAAGTTACATCTCTCAATGTAATAATTTTATGTGAATTATGTTGTTAAGAGAAAGCTTTCATGCTTTTGAATTATTTTTAATTTATTTGACTCATATTTTTAATAATTTCAAGATCACTTTTATTTATAATGAAATGTGTTTGTACATTCCCTTTTGTTTTATTATTATTAACTATTCAAATGACATATATGTAATGGTGAGAGTAAGTTGTTACACCTTCATTTTATGTCACTTGACATGTATGTCATAAATGCATAGGAATAGCACTCGGTTTGACCTAGTTTGCATATAACCTACTCTTACCAAACACCTATTAGTGATTTTCTCCTCTTCCCATTTTGGCCTTCACCATTTGTATGTTTTAGAGCTATTTTTTCACTATGGACTAGAATGCATTGCATGGCCTAGTCTTGGGCTAGGTAGTGTGGTATTGCCTAGTCTTCCAAATTCAAAATCACATTTTCAAACCTCAAATTCATAATTGATTAAAAAGTTTTGTGTTATATGAATGAATTTTTAGAAAAAATGAAGGTGAACTATTATTTTACTAATAGATTTTATCTTACTTCATATTCATTATCTTACATAAATTAATTTAGCTACAAAATAAGTAAATTATAGGTAAATATAATAATAATAAATGTTTTAGTAAAAATATTAATGAATAAAATTTGATCAAAATTTATTTTAATTTTCAAATGTAAAAAAATAAAATTTAGATTTATATATTGTCATTATTATAACCAATTTAGTGCATTTTTTTTTCATTAAAAGCTAGAATATAGGCATCCAAAGGTTTTGTCCCATTAATTAAAATTAATAAAATTTTATTAATATTAATGTTGGATATAATGATTAATTTTTTATTAATATATTATTTATAGTTGGTATGATTTTTTTTATTAATATATTACTAATATTTTTTAAATATCAATGTGTCTATGATTAAGATTTAATAGTGCTACAAATAGGGTCCATAACAACAATGTCACCACTTAACCATCACACTATGAGATGAGATGAACACCAAAAAAAAAAAAAAAATTATTAATATATTGTTGATATTTTTTTTCTTTATAAAAATATATCTCTAGAAAGTATTTATGTTTTTTGTTAATATTAATAATATAAAAATTGAAAATATCAAAAATAATAATAAAATTATTTTAATGATAATTCATAAATTTACTTTAAAAGAATCATTTATTAAATGTTTTATAATATTTTTAGCTAATATTATTTTATAAATCTTAAATATACAATTATAAAATCAATATAATTTATATTTATAATAATATTATTATTAATGCACAAAATAAATTAAATAAACATGTTATTATATATATTTTTGTTTAAACCTATTTTTATTTATTTTATTATGTATTTTGATAAATAAAATAATAAAATATATACTTTAATTATAATTACATGTTTATGCTTAAACTTGTTATAATACATTAAATATTTATATTATCCTACAATTTACATTATAATGATTAATATATTATTTACTATAAATTTATCATATTATTTAGAAAAGATAATTGTATTGTTAAAATAATTAAGTGTGATTATTAATTTAAATAAACCAACTTAAAGAATATATAAGTGAATTTGATTTAACATAAATCGGATATATAATATTATTGTTATTTTTCACCAATACAAGCTGACCATTGAGTTGACCGTATAATAATTATTTTTATTTTCATGTTCACTAAGGAACAAATGACCACATGTCAAGAAGGATGCCACTAACTTTAGTCTTATTTTCCACAATTTTCTTCCATGTTCGTAAAGAACATAACTTTCTAGAAAGACATGTCTTTTGGAAATATCGATACACTCCACCAATGATGTGACTTGTGATGAAGAGGAAGTTAATATCAATGTAAATATGTATTTTATAAGTTGTTTTGTAATTGAAATGATTTTGTTTTTTTTTAAATAAGTCGTTTAGCTTGCAAAACATTTCATTGATTGTAATATTTTCATTTTGTATCTAATGAATAGTGGTTCATTCAATATTTAGAAAAGTGAACCTCATTAATTATTACATTTTTTGTAAGGATGTGTAAAACTGTTATTGAATTGTGTGATGTTTAGATAGAACTTAGATAGATGGAATCTTCATAATTTTCTATTTTTCATCTGCGTGATCATCCATATTTTAAGATATAGGATTATATTAATTACACGCATCAAATCTTCCCTCTTTGAAACAAACGAACCAAACCTTGGAAGATTGGCTCTCCTTTGAGGTAGCTAGTCAATCATCAAACCATAGTTTGGTTTATGTTCCAATGTTAAAAGGAAAAGGTAGATCTAAGCTAATTCACCTATTGGATCTTGGATCTCTTTCCCACTTAACATTTTGGTAAACCTAATATATCCTACACTTGTAATTTTTATAATTTACATAGCATAAATTCTATAATATGATCAATAATTAGGTTATTTGAATATATTCTTAATCATATGCATTTATTTCATTTTGAAAATCAAGCACTTTCACTCCTTATTCATTATACACTAAACAACTTGGTGAATTAAATTTAGATCGTGCATTTGCAAAATATTCTAATTTAGTTGCCTAGTTTCATATATATGATTTTCCTTGTTTAGGACATTAGGTTTGAATTATTTTAGTATCATTGGTGAATTTTGTATGTTTACTTTGGAAAAGTAAAGCATTTAAACACTTTAATATTTACACAAACATAAACATAAATCTCCTTCTACTATTTCATTGACATATCCATCTTGTCAACACTTTCTCCTACCTTATAACTCCTAGGAGAACTCATGTGTGAAGCTTATTGGATCTATCAACTCCTTTGAATGATTAAAATCATTAATTCATGCCTTCATGTACCCCTTATTATCAAATTAGGGAATATTCATTTTCTAAATTCTACCAAACTTCAGGCCTAGGTTTTCATAGAAAAGAACCTACAAAATCTTCTTTTACTTGTGCAAGATTTGAAACCTAAAACCTCTATACCCAACTGTAATTTATGCAGGGGAGACATTTTCTCCATGTCTACTTGTCTTTCTTGCATTGGTATTTGTAGTATCTGGGTAGAAACAATGGGTTAGAATTGGAGTTGCATGCTTATATGTCTTTTAGGGAATCTTCGAAGGTTCCAGAGGACTTTCCAACCATCTTCTCATTAGTATCATTCTCTTCCAAGGATTTTTCTCTGTCACCAATGCAATCCTCTTCATTTTCATCCTTCTTTTCCTTGTTTGCAGTACTGTATCTACATTCATTCTTCTTCTCATCAGCAGTATATGTTTCATTGTTAACTGGAGGTGGAATGTGTTGTGTGTTTTGTGAATCATGTGTCTCTGGGGTGTCTTATATAGCCTCTTTTGCATTCTTTTATGTAGCCAAAGGAGGGGGAATGTTACCTATTTGAGTATCCTCCTTTGTCAATCCTTCAACATTCTCTTCTGCAACTATATTTTCTCCTACCAAAGGAGTGTCATTAGTAACATTTTCTTCTACAATGTTCTCTTCCACATCTAGAAGGGTATCATTTTGCATATTCTCTTATTTTTCTCTATGTTCATGTTGTGCAACATTTGTTTCATTCAATTTTATAATAGGCATAACATCATGCACTTCCTCTTCACTATTTGAGGTCACACCCAACTCCTTTTCCAAGTTGGAAATCTTCTCAAAGGTTTCATTCCTTAACCTCTCAATGTCATATTTTTCCCTACTCATTAGTGTAGTGACCCTTTGTTTGGTCCTAAACTCTTTGTTATGCACTTGAGCTAATCTTGCTTTATTCTCATCTGAGAGGGTAGCACTAACTTTCTCTAAGGAAAATGATTTTAACTTTTCATATTCATTCATTTCCTCTTCTCTTCTAGTAAACAATACATTCTTCAAGTCTTCAGGCAATTGGCCTTCAATATCCTTCATGCTGACCTCAAAAGTAATAATATATTTATCAATAACCTCTTCAATTGTAGATTTATCCATGCCATTTGCAGATGTATACAAGGTAGCAGTTTTCTCCAACATCTCATGTTCTACAATACCATTAAATAATGCATCTAATTTCATGGGGCTATGAGTTATTACCTGAGGAGTAGACTTATCCTTCTTCTTTTCTTCCGGAGGACCTTTTTCTCCTTTAGATTTCTTCTCCCTCACATAGATTTTAAATTGTTTTTTTTGTTTCTCAACTTCTGCTTCACTATTTGTTTCAACAATATCAACCTTCTCTTATTCATCTACACTCAAATTATTTTCTCTTATGGCCTTAGCCTTTACTCTCCTCTATTGTGTGGCACCTTTTTTTTTTCCAGAGGAGTCTTTTCCTTTACTGTTGCACTCTTTTGCTTTACCGCAACATTGGTTGGCTCCTTTCTCTTAGTTCTACTAGCAGAGGGAAAATTCCAAAAGGACTTGGGGGCAACCGGAGAGGGGATACATGTTCTACCAGATCTTCTTGTACTGGATGTACCTCTCGGAGTGCCAGACATGCTCTTGGATTTCTCTACTTGTTGGACTTTGTGAGGCCCATCACCTCCGCAAACTGTGTAGTTATTTTCTCAACAGATTTCTTTATTTGTTTCTCCCTTGACTACATGTGCACCCCCATAGATTTATCCTCATATGTGCCACATCTTTCCTTAGAGGTTTCTTTGGGTTTGTTCAGTATAAATTCTACTAAATTGGTGATTTCTTCCTCTATTATCTCATATCCCATCCCTGGGATCCAAACATTCCTAGGCTCAACAGCCTGTATGATGTAGCAATCCTTTGTTACCAAGAATGTAATATCATTCTTGTGCTTATCTACCATGCTCTAGGGAATCCTTTCTCTAGCTTGCATGTTATTTTGAAAGGTCTTAAAGAATCCCCATAAAGCAGTCTCATGTGCATTTGAATCACCCAACCTCATCAAGTGGTCTCTTATCTGATGTGCCACAGGTCTTTCCTTCAACCACACTATGTTCCTTGTTTTGAGAACCTCATTTAGAAAGTAAAATAATAAGAAAATGATCAAAGTACCAAATTTGAAGGGGTACTTTGAGTATTTCATCTTCTACAAGTTTTCTACCAATTTTGCTCTCAACAATTCACACAAATCATAATATGCACCCTTCTTCACCATATCATATGTTGTGTTGATGGTGGTGGTGGAAATAGAGTTCTCTTTGTTTTTGAAATATATTTTATACCCTATCACCATTGTTGCATATTTCACCACAAGGTCTCTAATGTCTTTGACTTTCAAGGCTCTCTTGTCATACCTAGCACCTGTCAACTCCATCACCATTTCATTCTTTACTGATTTGAGTGTCAGAACTGGTCTGATTGAGCATAAACCAGTAGCAACCCTAATTGACTCCTTGTTGATTAAATGTGGAATATCCTACCATATGAACCTATCATGAATTCTACTAAGAGTATACTTGACCCACTCATTCACATAGAAAAAGATAGGGAAATTGTTCCACACATCGAGCTTCTTCTTCGTCAAACTCTCCACTTCAGTTTTTAGTTCAATTTTTTCTTTGATTAGTTCATTAAATCACACTTCACTCATTTTAGAGTGATTTTACTCATCTGATTTAGCATGAATGTATATCCTTACATCTTCAATATGAAGCACACCATATGGAATGGGTAAAAACACTCTGTCTAGATCATCTACCAAGGATTTATCGAGATTTCATTTAAATTTTGGACATGGTCAGTACACAACCTCTACAACTTGTGGGGTATACATTTTCCAACACCTTAACTAGATTTTGAAAACTTAGTAAAAGATAGAAATTTGTAAATACCTTTTGAACATTGTCAATTAGGGTTTCATGTGCAAGAGTTCTAAAATGCTTTTCTTCACTCCTTCACAACTCTTCTCTTCAAGTACTCATTTGCAAATGACTTAGACAAATGTTAAATCACTTATAAACCCTTTTTAAAATAACCCAATTTGCATTGAATACATTGATTTGGACTTATGTGTAGAAAATTGATAACCCTAACTATAACACATAGTCAACTCCAATTGCTTCGCAAAATTTCGTGCTTTGACATTTTCCACCGATGTTTTCACCAATAGGTCAACCATATTGACCTACATCTCATATCCACATGTTGAAGGCATCAACACCATATATTTGGCAGGGGCTTAATGATTGTCTTTATAATCTCCTTCTAATCCAAAGCCCCTAACTTAGTTTTTGGAGGAAACATTTGTACCAGAAGTTGGCACAGACTTAGTATTGACTTCGCTCTCTTCCTTCTTTCTCCAAATCTTATCCATCTCTTTCTTCATCTCTACTCAATCAACCTTTTTTTACTAGATCAACCTTTCCATTATTGCTTCTGCAAAACTTAGCAATGTGTCCTAACTTATTGCATTTGTGGCATTTGACATTTTGAACAATCTTACTCCCACCCATTTTGGATATGCATTGATTAGCTTTCAGCCCAAATCCATTGCATGTATAATAGTAGTCATTTAAGGATTGGAATATCATACCATTGTTATAGTCATTCATCATTTGATTTATGCATTCACTAGCCTTATGACCAAATATTTTGCATATGAAGGACTAACTGGGAAATGATTGAACATTTTGATTCATTTTTCTTTTACATTCCATAGCCTTATGTCCAAATTTATTGTAGGAATAACAAAAACCATTAAAATATGGGTACATTTGTGCATTTGGTTGTCTGACTTGTGGTGTTTTGAAGTCTTTCCTCTAATTCTAGATATGATTTCTATTGATCTTCTTGTCCTCAATCTTATTTTCAGTCTTGTTTAGATTTTGATCTATCTTTGAACATTCTCCTTTTATCAAACCCTAATCCACCTTTGTCTTTAGAATTCTTTTGATTTCCAATCATTTCATCAAGCATTGGAGAGTTCATCTTGAATTTGTCTTCTTGAATCTTTGTTTTCTCCAAAGTTGATCTCAAGGATACAACTTATTGTTCAAGCTTTGAGCATTCTTCAAATTTTTCCTTCATCTTAGCATTCAGATATTCTTCAACTCTTTTGTTTTCTTCAATTTGCAATTTCAGGTTGGGAATGATCTCATTTGATTGCTTGAGTTATTTGATCATATATGTGGTTTTCTTGACTTTCTCTCTCAATACCTTAATGCATTCATCTACATCACAAAGATCCTTTTTCAGATATTTGTTCTCAAATTATACTTTATTCAAATCATCTAGGGCAGATTTGAGTTCTCCTTCCATATCAACAATGCAATCTTCTTCTATAAATCCTATGGTAGGAATTTATTTTGGAGTAGGATACGTCCTTGTAGCCTTGTGTTCAACTCCAACATCTACCTCAGTGATCAAGCAAATTGAAGGAACCAAGATCTTATACTTCTCTGAAACCATTTAACCATTTAAAAATTAATTCCACACATCATATTGAAATTGTCGTAAGGAAAGAAACCATCAAAGCATATAACACATGAACACTAGATTTTTACATGGAAAACCCAAAAATGGAAAAACCACAGTGAGGATTAGCTCACAATATATTATAACCAGTTATAAGATATTAAAAAAAGGCTCACTTCTAGGTAGACTCACTATCCAAAGAATAAGAGAAATAGAAGAGAGGTTTGGCTCACTTCCAAGATTTGAACTGCTACAAATGCATCTACAATATGTAGGAAATATAGTTCCACTAAAGCTCAATATACAGAATCAACACACTTCATGATACTCTACTCTACTCTACATTTACATCACATTCACATCCTCTGCTTAGGAATTCACACACTCAACTTATTCATCATACTTCAGCACCAAAAATGATCTTATATTTATACCCATTACATTCGCAAACACCTACAACATCAATCAAGTCGGCCTAATTAGATGTACCATTCAAAACAATAACTTGTCAGTTGAAGATTAAACATACATGCTTTGTTCTTTAATTCAAAACTTGTAATGCATCAGATAGTCAGAACAGACCTATAATAGCTCCCACACAATGTATAAATACTTATTTAAACTTTGCACAACCTCAAACAAGTTAGGTCAGTACCGTTGGTGACCTAACACCAAAATACACCAATAGAGCATCCTCAAATCAATACGCGGCCCTCCAATCATCATGCTACTTGGAATACACACCCTTATAACACTTACAAACACTTCTAAAAATCTGCAAGACCAAATATTCTTTCACGATGAGATGCGGACTAAGCAAAACAAGTACTCTTGTACAAAAAACATTATCACTGGAAAACCCGATATACTGTCATTTATAGCTTTTACACTGGAGATTGAAACAACATGAAACTTTGGATTTAGACTCTCCTAACATCCAACAAAATTTTCTTAGAACCACATAGCAAGATACTTCAAGACAAATCAATGCGGACAAAAAAACTAATGCTTTGTACACTGAAAATTGTGTTCTTACACTTAGCCAAATAACTAACCCATGTGTTTTGTATTGGAGCAAAAAATATAATATGCACCAAACCAACTACACATCACTCTTCACATCACATCACAATATTGACATCAATGACAACATAGTAACTAGATACTATACATCTCATGCTCATGTTGCCAACAAGCATATCAATGACAAACCTGTCAAACATCCAATAGGTTCATGGTTATCGCTTTCCTTTTTTGGACCATCTTAGACAAAAAAATTGGTTGTATGTCCTTTTTCCTACTTTCTTTATTGGAGAATTATATTTAAAATGGTGTATCTCCACCTCTATATTAGGGTTTAATTATTTACCTTTACTAGGATAATTATGATTTTAAACCTAATAATATTCCCCAAGCTGATATCCACTCATCCTCTCTACAAACCCTATTAAAACCCACCACCCTAACACTAGAATCAAAGCTATAGAAACCTCTCTCCCTTTCCTTAGAACTAAGGGTAAGAGGAAACATTATCCTATTGATCATGTTACTAGTGCCTTTGACTCTCCCATCATGGATGGTGTTGACACTAACTAAGAGGACCTTATTATTACTAACCCTATTCCTAATACTAAGGGTGTTAAGGGAAACAAGAAGAATGTGAAAATTCAAGAAAAAATCTTACTCCCTTTGAAGAATAATGATGATGGAAAGGTTTCCCCCTCTAAGGGATATAAAAAATATATCAAGTTTAAATATAACTTTGCTAATCTAGAAATTAACACAATATTATTTCTACATACTCTAAAAGATAAGGATGATAATATAGTAGAGGATTATGCTAGGGTTTCTTGTGTGGAAAGAAGATTTGCTAGATTAGCCAAGCCTTCTAATGTTGCTACAGGTGGAAGGGACCTAGTTGGTAAAGAATATGTTCAAGATGGTTAGGAAAATATGTAGGAGATTACCTTTCACTCGGTATCTTCATTCCAAATCTCTAAGGATGGCCTGTTAGAGGATGATCTAAATTCTAACTCACCCATTGAGGATCTAGAGGATAATGTATCTCTACCCAACTTAATTCTATTGGGTACAATGTTGACGTGGGTAAGGAACAAGAACATAATGATGCATTTGGAGACAATACTAGGGATAGGGAGGAGGTATCAAAGGACTTTAATGGTAATGATATTTTAACTCATATTACTAGTAAAATCATAGACCTTCTCTCTAGAATGAGTTTTCTAGAGAAGCTAACGAGGAACACAAAATTTGTGGCAAATGCAATGAGAAATAGGATGGACAGTATAAGAATGATCAAAAATTGATTGGTGACTGTTGAAGAAACCATACATAAATTGGTCAACATTAATGATAATATGAGAAGGGTTGTGTTAAGGATGGTCATTATAGAGGGAAAATCTATAGAAGCACAAAATCATTCATAAGCTAAAAAAATTCCAATAAAAAGAAGAATAAGAATGACACTCAAATGAAATCAACTAATGCTAATTAGGAGGATAGTGTTCAAACTATGTGCAAACATTGGGAAACCTTGGTTTTTTATTACAAGGTTTGACTTTAGCATTTTACTATGGTATGGTGGTTTTGTCTATCCATGTGCTACCTTGGTTTTATGTATATTAGTTTTTGTTGTAGTTTGATATGGTCAAGATATTTAAACCAAAATTTTCTAGTTCAACATTGTAGCTTCTAATCCAAGGTAATAATATTGGCTAACTACCTAGGAGAGCCAACTTGCCTTGGACCTAGTTCTTGTTGGAAATAGAATGCCATTTAATTGCAATTCTAAACATTATTTATTTCATGTATCTCCTAAGTCCTTGGAATGTGTTCATCAACACTAGGATTAGGAAGAGATTAATATTTGATGAAATAATCATGTTAATTGACATTTGTAATTAATTCTAAATGTTAGGAGCATGTGAGGGCATCCATTATGAGTTCCTAAATAATAGGGGCACATAGGGCGCCCACATGGTAGGTGACACTCATCTTGAGTTCAATTAACTATTCAAAGTAAGAGATGACACTTCTAAATGCATGTAAAGATCCTAGAAGCTAGGGTTTACGTTTGTACATGCATATTAATTTAAGTTAGTTCGCATCAATTCAATCTCAGCTTTAGTTCTACCAAAAATCGCCTTTAGTTCAATTCAATTAAGTTCAGTTTAGTTCAGTTATGGTTCAATTATCTTCAGTTAGTTTTAGTTGAATGCTAGTTGACTTCAGTTAACTTGGAATGCATGGCTAATGACTTGACTTGCATGACAGATAGCAGGGACTACCTCCAGTTAACAAGGGATGACCATTCTTGCATGAATGGTGTTGAGAAATGTTTCAATTAACAAGAAATGACTTTGACCCAACTTGGGTGTCAAAGTTGTCTTCTTAGTATTAACTCATTTGCATGTTGAGATACTTCAGAAGGCTTAGTTAAGTGGGACCTCTTCAGGGTGCCTACTTTGAGGATGAATCCTTGAATATATTTACAGAATAGAGGTTGAGTAGCTACTTCAGTTTGGGACGCCCAAATGCATGAAGATGAGGATTTGACATTGTTCTTCACGGCATAACTCTATTTGCATGAGATAGGAATACCTTTTAGGGATATGGCTTGAGCATTGTAATTCTAACTCATGTTGAGTTTACAAAGTTGATAAAAGCCTATTTATCTCAAGCAGGTTGAAGAGAGTTATTATCAGTTTTATTGCAGGTTGTGAATAAGTTTTTGTGAAGGAAAAAGAAGTATTCTCAAGCAAGAATTGGAGCTATTGCAATCTACTTCAGAGATAGAATAATAGAATAATTCTTGGTGGAGTTTTTTCCCGAACGGGTTTCTCCATAGTGCATGATTGTGTAATCTTTCTAATATCCTATCTACTTCTTCTATCAACTTTTGTGTACATTCTACAAACAATAAAATGGATTAATCAAGATAATCACCCACAAAGAATATGTAACAAAGGAAAAAGCTTATTTAGACCAGCAATATTAAAGTTTTACAAAGTATTAAGCTAAGAAAACACCTCAATTTTCAAGATTTGGTATCAAAGCTAAGGTTGGGTAGAGTATTGGGACACCTTTCTCTTAAAGTTTGAAGGATTTATTGGCTTAGTGGGAGCTTTTATTATTTTAGGTATTTGTTGATTTTGGAATTAAGTTTTGTTGCAATGAATTCTCGATTAGATATTGAAAGGTTCAAGGGTTCTAACTATGAAATGTGGAAATTAAAAATGGAAGATATTCTTGAAGAAAGAGATCAGTGGTTAGCGGTTAATAATCAGACAAAGAAACCTACAACTATTTCAGATGAAGATTGGGCTAAGTTAGATAAGAAGGCAAGAGGAACAATTAGATTATATCTTTTTGATGTTGTTCTCTTGAATGTTTTAGAAGAAAATACTGCATATAAATTGTGCAAGAGAATAGGGGATATTTATCAAACTAAGAGTCTCACCAATAAGTTGTATTTGAAAAGGAAGTTGTATTCATTAAAAATGAAAGATGGCGATTGTGTAGCACAACATTTAAATGCTTTCAATTTAATTCTCAGTCAGTTAGCATATGTAGATGTAAAGCTAGAAGATGAGGATAAATGTATTTTAGTACTTTTCTCTTTACCAGATCTTGGGAAAATCTAATTGTTGCAATTAGTGGTAATGGTGTAGATCCAAAGATGGACAACATAATTCCTACTCTCCTATCAGAGGAGATGAGGAGGAATTCTAAAATTGGCTCCCAAGATGCCTTGTTTGTAAGAGGTGGGCCTAAAGAGAAGGAATCTAAGGCAGACAAGAAAGGAAAGGGTAAGTCCAAAGGACAGTCAAAAACCCCTGGTAAGAGTAAGGTAAAGTGCTAGAATTGTGGAAAACTTGCACATATTAAAAAAGATTGTAAGAGCAAGAAAAAGAGTTTTGATGCTTCTACAGACAAATCCACCAATGACAGTAATGATGCATTAGTCATTTCTTCTAATACTGTTGTTGATAACTCTTGGCTTATTGATTCAGGTTGCTCCTATCATATGACTCCTAACAAGGAGTGGTTCTCTAAGTATATTGCATATGATGGAGGAGATGTCTTCTTTGGAGACAACAGCACAACAAAGGTTGTTGGCAAAGGAGAGGTAAAATTGTGTTACAGTGATGGTAGGGTTAAGACCCTTAATGATGTTTTACATATTCCAGGACTTACTAGAAATCTACTTTTTGTCTCTAAGTTCAATTATTCTAGAATGCATGCGACATTTGACAAAGGTGGTTACAAATTGGTGAAAGGGAATATGGTGGTTGCTAAAGGATCTTAGATTGGGACTTTGTTTAAGCTGAATACCTCCAATGTAAATATTTTATCCAATATAACTGAAGCTAAAATTACATGTATGCTATGGCACCATAGATTGGGCCATATAGGTGGAAAAGGTCTTCGGACCATTCTTAATAAAAATTTGGTTGATGGTATTCCTAATTATAATATTGGCAAAAATGACTTTTGTGAGCACTATGTTTGGAAAGCAATCTAGATCTAAATTTTGTTGGAAATATGTGCCTCAATCCCACAGGCTGAAACCTCTGAAAGGGCCAAGTCGGTGTGACATATTTTGTGTCTAGCAGACTAGCAGCTTGAATCTTGTTGAACAGTTCAGGGCGTTGTGACCTTGCAGGAGTCTCGTCGAACGCTTATACATTGCAGTCATCGAGATAACCTATGGTGGCTCGGTGAGAAGTCTTATCGAGTAATATGTCTCACTGACAGTATGTTACATTTTGTGGTCTTCGGCGTATCTTATATTCTTCGGTGAGAAGTCATGTCGATGTGGAGTGTCTTGCCAAAAGCTTCACCTTTGAAGTCATCGGGGAGACTTGGCCGAGAGGGATACTATCGGTAAGAAGTCTTACCGATGTGTGAATGTCTTGCTGAACGGTTACACTTAGGAGTCTTCGGTGTGGCATGTAACTTCGCTATGAACTCCTGGCGACATGTTTCTCTTGCCGATGTTCATCGGGGTAACATGAATGTTCCAGTATGAAGTCTGGGCAATGTGTTTATGTCTTGCCGATGTAGTTTATTCTCGGTATGACTCCTGGCGACTAGTGGTCTCGGGGTAACTTGGAGAACTCAGTAAGAACTCTCAGCGAGAGTGGTAAGTCTTGCCGACTGTTCGGTGCTCAATGTAACTTAAAGTCTTCGGAGTAAAGTCTCAACGATGGACGTGTGTCTCAGCGATGAAGAAGTCTGTTGTCAGTATGACTTGAGAACTCGGTATGAACTCTCTGCGAATGTGATAAGTCTTGCCGACTATTATTTGGTGCTCAGTATAACTTGAGACTTCGGTGGGATGTCCTGGAAAAAGCGATAGTCTCACCAATATGCATGTTAAGGTCGATACAAGTTGTAAGCTCGATGGAACCTCTTGCCGATGGAAACGACTCTTGGCGACATCGATAGTTAAGTCTTGTGGCATCGGGGAGACATGGTTAGTGTCTCACCGACATGCCAACACAGTTGAAGCCTTTTGACCGTGTGAAGACTATCCTATGTGGCTTGTAGTCGACCAATCAGAGAAGCCGAATGGGAACTGTTGGAAGACAGTTCGTTGTGGCAGTTCTAAGAGGAAGCTCAACAGATAGGGGCGACATGCTTATACTCTGTGATTGCAGATTGTGACTGGTTCGATGGATCGACGGATTGTTGTGTGACTGTATGATCAGTGGATGAATTCTATTCTGTAAAGACCGTAACGTGAATTTTTTGTAACAAGGTTGTTCATGGTGAATGCTATTATAAACTGACATCAGAAAGATAAGTCAGAACTATGTTTGTAATCTTTATTACTGTAATACAAAGTGACTTCTCTTGGTGTGGTGGGTTTTTCTCCCGTATGGGTTTTCCCACGTATATCTGGTGTTCATATGTGTTTGTCTATTTCTCTGTTTCAGTAATCTCTTTCTAGTGCATCTTAATTGGACTATACTTGTAAAATTTAAAAGGTATCTTTGCATTCTTCCTTGAGGTTTTGATGTTAGGAGAGTTGCTTCCGCATCTAGGTTTCCTTACAAATTTCCTAGTGGTACAAATAAAGCTAAAAGATTATTAGAGATTATTCACTCAGATGTAATGGGCCCTGTGGCTATTGACTCTATTGGAAAATCTAGATACTATGTCACATTTATTGATGATGTCTCAAGATAGACCTAGATATATTTTATGCATAGAAAATATGATGTGTTTAATAAGTTTAAGGAATTTAAGGCTTTGGTTGAGAAACAATCAGATCATAAGATAAAAGTGTTGAGATTAGATAATGGTGGTTAGTATTGTTCTAGGGAATTTGATGATTATTGTAAGCATGCAGGAATAGAGAGAAAGAAAACTACTCCATATACACCTCAACAAAATGGAGTAGCAGAAAGGATGAACCGAACCTTAATGGAAAGAGCTAGGAGTATGTTAAGTAGTGCTAAGCTAGATTGGTCCCTTTGGGCTGAGGCGGTATGTACTTCTTGTTATTTAATCAATAGATCCCCTAGTTCATCTATTGAAGATAAAACTCCTTATAAAATGTGGTTAGGAAAGAAGCCTAGTGTTGCACATTTAAGGATCTTTGGTTGTGAGGCTTTTGTTCACGTGCCTCAAGAAAAGCAATCTAAATTGGATCCTAAAGCACAAAAATGCATATTCATAGGTTATGGTGAAAATGTAAAAGGATACAAGCTTTGGAATCCACTAACACAAAAAATTTATTTATCTAGAGATGTGATTTTCAGGGAATTTAGAGCTTATTCAAGAGAACAACCAAAGGAGAAGGATACTTCTCGAATAGTGCATTTTGAGATTAATAATTACAAGCAACAAGATGCACATGTTGAAGAACAATTGGATGGATTGGAAGAGGGGAATTCAAAGAGTTCTAAAATAGATGCTCAAGATGACCATATTGAGGAACAAGTAGAAACCCCTTTGAGAAGATCCACAAGACAACAGAATCCCATTGATAGGTATAGCCCACCTAATTTTCATTATATTTTTTCTTTAATGAGTACTAATGATGAACCTGGTTCTTACAGGGAAGCTTTGTCCTCAGATGAGAACAAGCTTTGGTCACAAGCTATGCATGAGGAAATGGAATCCTTGGATACTTGTGACACATGGGATCTTGAGAGTTTTCCAAAAGGAAGAAAGGCCATTGGTTGTAAATGGATATTTAAAAAGAAGATTGTTGCAGATGGTAATCTCAAAAGGTAAAGGCTAGATTAGTAGCCAAGGGCTACTACCAAAGAGAGGGAGTTGACTTTAATGAAATCTTCTCTCTTGTTGCTACACTTACTTCTATTAGATTCTTTTTGTCAATTGTTGCTGCTTATGATTTTGAAATTGAGCAAATGGATGTCAAAATTGTGTTTTTGCATGGGAATCTTGATGAGGAGATTTATATGAAGCAACCTGATGGTTTTGTTGTAAAAGGAAAAGAAGATTTCGTTTGCAGGTTAAAGAGATCTTTATATGATTGAAACAATCACCTAGAATGTGGTACCAGAAGTTTGATGCTTTCGCATTGAAAATTGGTTATGTGAGGAGTGAGGAAGATCATTGTGTTTACATAAAATTTATTGATGATCAACTTTTAATTATTATCTTGTATGTTGATGAAATGTTTATTGGTAATACCAAGGTAATGATCACATAATTGAAAGTACAAATCTTGATCACATTTGAGATGAAAGATCTAGGGGCTACAAAATATATGTTGATATTATTTTGAAACAGTTTAACATGCAGGACAATAAACCAGCTAATATTCCTTTACCAGTTGGCACAAAGTTAAATTTAGACATGAGTCCTAAATTTGATTTTGATTATGAGGAAATGTCTAAAATTTCGTATGCTAGTGCAATTGGTAGTTTAATGTATGCAATGTTATGTACGAGACTAGATATAGCACAAGTAGTGGGAGTTCTTCGTAGGTTTATATCTAACCTTGATAAAAAAACATTGGACTTATGTTAAGAGGGTGTTTAGATATTTACGAGGGACTTCAGATATCGTTTAGTTTATCATGGTTCTAATGACATTTATATTATGCATAGATCATTGGACATACTGGGTTTTGTTGATTTAGATTGAGTAGGAGATCTGGACAGTCGAAGGTCGACAAGTGGTTATGTGTACACTTTGTTTGGAGCTGTGGTTAGTTGGATGAGTAAGAGGTAGCCCACGGTTTATTTTTCCACCACAAAAGCAGAGTACATGATTGCCACACATGCCTCTAAAGAGGTAGTTTGGTTACTCAGACTTGGGAAACGTATTGGTTTTAATTGCAAGCAAGTTAGCCTTGAATGTGATAGTCAGACTGCTATTTGTTTAGCCAAAAATCCTATGTATCATGCTCGTACTAAACATGTAGATGTTTAGTATCACTTTGTGTGAGAAATGGTTGAAAGTGGAAAAGTATTAATTGAAAAAGTTGACACATTGATTAATGTTGTAGATTATCTTACGAAGCCAATTCCTACAAATAAGTTCTCGTGTTACTGGAAGGCCATTGGCCTTGAGTCCTATACTTGATTTAAAATTATTATTTCTTGTTTAGAATAATTGCAATGTATAATGTCAAGTGGGAGAATGTTGGAAATAGGATGCCATTTAATTGCAATCCTAAATATTATTTATTTCATGTATCTCCTAAGTCCTTGGAATGTGTTCATCAACACTAGGATTAGGAAAATATTAATATTTGATGAAATAATCATGTTAATTGACATTTGTAATTAATTCTAAATGTTAGGAGCATGTGAGGGCATCCATTATGAGTTCCTGAATAATAGGGGCACATGGGGTGCCCACATGGTAGGTGACACTCACCTTGAGTTCAGTTAACTATTCAGAGTAAGAGATAACACTTATGAATGCATGTAAAGATCCTAGGAGTTAGGGTTTGAAATTTGCATGCATGAAGTTCAATTCAATTCAATTTAGTTCAGTTCAATTCAATTCAAAATCACTTTAGTTTAGTTCAGTTCAGTTATGGTTCAGTTATCTTTAATTAGTTTGAGTTGAATGCTAGTTGACTTCAGTTAACTTGGAATGCATGGCTAATGACTTGAGTTGCATGACAGATAATAGGGACTACCTCCAATTAACGAGGGATGACCATTCTTGCATGAATGGTGTTGAGAAATGTTTCAGTTAACAAGAAATGACTTGGACACAACTTGGGTGCCCAAGTTGTCTTCTTGGTATTAACTCCTTTGCATGTTGAGATATTTCAAAAGGCCCAGTTAAGTGGGACCTCTTTAGGGTGCCTACTTTGAGGATGAAACCTTGAAGATATTTACAGAACAGAGGTTGAGTTGCTACTTCAGTTTGGGACGCCCAAATGCATGAAGATGAGGATTTGACATTGTTCTTCAAGGCATAACTCTATTTGCATGAGATAGGCATACCTTTTAGGGATAGGGCTTGAGCATTGTAATTGTAACTCATGTTGAGTTTACAAAGTTGTTAAAAGCCTATTTATCTCAAGCAAGTTGAAGAGAGTTATTATCAGTTTTATTGCAGGTTGTGAAGAAGTTTTGGTGAAGGAAAAAGAAGCATTCTCAAGCAAGAATTGGAGGCTATTGTAATCTACTTCAGAGATAGAATAATAGAATAATTCTTGGTGGAGTTTTTTCCTGAAAGGGTTTCTCCACAGTACATGCTTGTGTAATCTTTCTAATATCTTGTATGCTTCTTCTTTCAACTTTTTTCTACATTCTACAAACAGTAAAATGGATTAATCAAGATAATCACCCACAAATAATATGTAACAAAGGAAAAAGATTATTTAGATCAACAATATTAAAGTTTTACAAAGTATTAAGCTAAAAAACACCTCAATTTTCAACAGTTTTTTTGTTGCTTTAAAAATTGATTGGATTTAATGTAAATTAATTCACCTATTTAACTATGTAACCTAATCTAAATATACAATATTTCTACACAAATGAAACTAAAAATTCACAAACTAAAGATAAATTTGAGAAGGGAAAATTTTGTGGATTTGTACTATAAATTTGAAGGTGAATCAGGAGTTCAAGGGTGAGGGTACCCTTGATTGAGAAGGGTGAATCTTGGTCTGAAACTTTTCAGCCTGAAACACACAAATCTGCATTTTATTCTTTCACTCTGCAATTTTTTGCCTTCAAATATGAACCTGCAAAATCACAACAAAGAGGGGAAGGGGGTAGCTATATAAGATTTTTCCTTGATCAAAACCCCACTTTGATATTTCTACTTCTATGAATAGTTGATTAATTAACTAATAAAATGTGTGTGCTCCTAACCTTAAGTGTGTTTAAGATTGAATGAGTTGAAATGATAAAAATCCTACTCAAATGTGTTAGATAATGATTCCTAAATGACATGAACAAGATCAACCCAAGAGAAAGTCAAATATGTTAGGGAAAATCAAAATTCATAAATACCTTGCTTAGGGAAGCAAGTAGATCAAAGTTTGAAGATGAGAATACTCTGAAAAAATTCTTTAGGTGTATGAACGAAGGAGAAGCTATCTCCAAAACATAGATTCCATCATGTTGTTCTATTGGTATCAAACTCCAATCATTGGTCTAACTTGAATAATTTTGAAATTCATTTTGTAAATCTATAAAAAAATGGATGAATTTTGGCAGAGCTCTTCTGTATAAATTGCTTCATCTCTCTAATTTGAAATAATAATTCATTTTTGTATGGTGGAACATAGGAATAAATTAAATTATAGGTCGACACATTTAATTTTAATTGTTAGAATTAATTTACTACCAAGACTCAAGCTTGAATTCACATCTCCAAAATTAGGGACTGACAAAAATAGGAGATCAAATTTTTCGAAAAAACCCCCTGGACTAGGGTGTTTGTGGCCTAGACCATCCCTTTTTCACACATTCAAATCTAATTTGGAAGTTTATGGTCTACTTAAATCAGGACTTCTACAAAAGACAAGCACTTGCCAACATCAATTTAGTGAAATGAGATCGACAAAGAACTTTCTAGGGTAACACTAACACACTTCTCCCTGTCCATTCAACTTTCCAATGCACTTCCATGCATATTTAATGTGTTGTGTTGACTTTGGCATTTGAACATTTGGCAATACTAGCATTTGAAACAACTTTACTTCACTAATGTGTTGTAATTCTCCAAGTAAAAATTGTGTTGGTTATATTTTTCATTTAATGTTTAGTGTCAAAATAGAGTATTACTACATGGGATAATAAACTTCAGGCATAGTTGTTGATGTTTATTGCATCTTAACAGCCTTAGATAAGGGATAGACTCGGAAGCTATTCGTTAGGAATAATAATTGAAATAGATGATCATATAAACAAGGAAATATTATATGTTTGAGGAATACATTAAGTAAAATAGAGCTATACCATATGTGGCAATCACCCTTTCTTTTGATGGAATTCCTACTTCATCTATGCTTATTGAGCCTATTGTTTTTCTATCAATTCACTATATTTTCTTACTTATTGGGATTTTGTCCACTCTTTTTTATTTTTGAGAGGATGATTCAAAATAAGGACCTAGGATCACAATGAATTATCATACTAATTTATTTAGAAAGAATAAATCTTCTTGGATGGTCGTGAGATCATAAAAGAAATTAAAAGTGTATTTATATTTATTGTCATGAAAGGTATATTTTCATCCAAGATTTGAAATTGGATTACAGTATTAGCTTGAAAATCTTTAAGAGACTATATTACATTTTAAGGAAAGACATCATAGAAATAATTTATCCTTTAAATTCAATTTCAAAATTAAAAATCAAATATTGAATAAAATGGAAATTTATCAAATTAAATAAAGTCAAGGATTCTTATTATTGTGAAAATTTTTAAATTGAAAAATTATATTCTTGAAAATTTATCATTTTATATAAATTTATCATTTAGAAAAACATGCATCTATGAAAATTTGTATTTTTTATTGCATCTTAGTTGCATTCATCTCAAATCTATATCGAAAAGATAGCAATAGAACATTTTTGTTGCATTTGATATTTGTTTCCTAATTTGTGTATTACCATAGAATCTTCTTGATCACCCATACTTATAATTTTATTTTTCATTGAAACATTAAAAGAATTAAAAGAAAAAGAAAAATAAAATATACTTCCATAGTCCTTGAAAAACCTAAGTAATTTTAGTACTCTAAGATAGCCTAGTATGCCATAGGTACAAATTGAATTGGGGAGTAGATTATGGGATTTGTATTTTTCCTCTACCCTATTTCCTCACTCATAATGAACCAATTAATTGTTATTAATGAGTAGGAAAAAGGTATAGAGATTAAAAACTAAAAAATTAAAAAAGAAGTTCCTAGAAACCACACTAAGCGAAGGCATAAACAATCATAATTGACTCTTCATCCTAATCTTGAACAAACACAAGAACAACTCTCCATGCACTAGTATCATTTTTCCTTTATGTGGTTTCTTGTGTCTTGAACTCGAGTATTTATGTGTTTAAGTTTTGTGATAAAAATATTTCAAGAGGGGTTAGTTTGTGCTCCAAACAAAATAAATAGAGAATTATGATTATGTGTTGATGTCGAAGCATCCGGGCACTTTGGCTATCCATCTCACTTTCAATTTCAATTTTGTTTTGGTGTTTATAAATTTTGTTGTGACATTTAAAAACACTTGTTGGTATTGTTTTCTCGTCTGGCATCTCCGTCTGGAAGTCATTAATTTTTATTGATTTCTAAAAGCATGGAAACTTGATGTTAAAGATTGTTTAAGTTGCAGCTTTAAATATAATGTAAATTCATTAAAATTCTAGCACCCAACATGGCATGTTTCACCTCTGCCCAATGTGGAACCAAGGTAGATTGGGATTCCCCCATCTCATCCAAAAAAGACAAAAACATCAAAGGTCTTTGGCTACATGGAAGTTGAAAGGTTGGGGAAGACTAAGCCCAACAGGGGAGAGATTTTGGGAGCCTAAAGTTGGGAGAAACAATAGTTTTGAATGCTAAGAAGTTGGGGAAAAAATGACCCAATTTAGACTGGAGAAAAATGCTAAACAAAATAACTTGGGGAAACTGTGACATATTGGGGAATAAGAAATGAAGAATGGTGGTAAAACCATTAGCTATGATAGAGGAGATCGACCAATACATTGCTGAAATTTTGTTTTGAATAAATTGCTTGTAATTTTTGGACTTGGCAAATAAAAATAAAGACGAAAATTATGTGAAAACATCTGAATTGAAACTGTGGTTGACTTTTTGTTTATTTTGTTTGAATAGCTACAAACTGCTCTCTGTCTAATAAGACCTAGAGCTTTTGTTCTACATTATTTGGTATTAGAGCAGGGTTTGATTTAGTTGAAAAGTGAAATGGCGTATAGAGGACAGGGTCATAGAGGTAGAGCACCTAGAGGCATGGAGCCTAAAATTGCAAAATTAATAAGAAATTGCATAATGGAAGCAATTAGAGGTCTCAAGGCACGAATGGAGGCAATGGAAATGGCATAGAGAAGAGGAGTACCTACAATGGATTTAAGTGATCATGAAGAAGAGCAAATTGTTGAACTAGTCGAGTCTTGATCTAGGAGAAGAACGATTTATTAAAGTCATCATGAAAATAAACTCCAAGCCACGATTCGATCCTTTAAGTTACAAAGGCAGGTTAAATGCAGAAGAGTTGTTGGATTGGAATGGCGAAATGGATAAATATTTTGAATACGACAATACTAAAGAAGATCAGAAGGTGAAATATGTTCACACCAAGTTGAAGGGGCACACATCGCTATGCTAGGATCGCCTGCAAGAAGATAGGCAGTGAAAGGGAAAGGAAAAAATAAAATCATGGGATTGAATGGTGTTGAAAATAAAATCCAAGTTTCTACCAGAAAACTACCAAATTATTTGTTTAAAAAACTTCAAAATTTAAAGCAAAAGGAGAGCAATGTTGAGGAGTATACTGAAGATTTTTATCGGTTAAGCATAAGAGCCAGTCGTGAAGAAGATGATATGGAGAAAATTTCAAGATATCTAAATGGTTTGCACATATCCATCCAAGATGAAATCAATTTGGTTAATATGCATAGCATGGGGGAGGCATATCAATATGCCTTGAAAGCGAAAGAAAAACTCAATAGGAAGCAAAAAATTAACTCTTGGGGTAGAGGCATATTTTTTCATGGAAGAGGACCACTGAATAGCGGAAGAGGCTTCCAAAACAAGCAGGAGGAAGCAAGCACATCAAGTGAAAGTATGCAAGAAGGCAAGGGAAGTGGATATTTCCCTAGAGGAAGAGCAAAATACTCTCCAGGAAGAGGAGAATACTCTTCTAGAAGAGGGTCATTTGGAAGAGGTAGAGGAAGAGGTTTCAACTTCACATGTTTTCAATGTGAAGTGGGCCATCAAGCATTTGAATGTCCACAAATTTAGCAAGATGTGGGAAAGGGAAAAGAGGCAAGAGTACATGTAGAACAGGCTAAAAGTGAAAAAGAAGCTTCAAATAAGCATGCAGAATACCTCGACGATGGAGAATCTTTAATGTTGAGAAGAGTCTTGTTAAATCCTGAAAAGAAGAAAGTGGAACCAATACAAAACATTATTTTTTTTTTTAACAAGGTCCAAGGTGAGTGGAAAGTGTTGCAAATTGATAGTAGACAGCGGTAGTACGAATAACATTGTATCTGAAGAGATGGTAGAAAATTTGAAGCTGAAGAAGGTGAAACATCCCAACCCTTATTGAGTTTCATGGTTAAAAAAAGAGCATCAATTGGTGGTGTGGGAACAATGTTTGGTAAGTTTTCAAATTGGAAATTACAAGGATGAAGTTATCTATGACATTATGCCAATGGACGCATGTCATATTCTCTTGGGAAGAATGTGGCAATTTGATAGACAGGTTGTTCATGATGGTCAATTAAATACCTATGCAATCAAGAAAGATGGAAAAGAGTACATTCTAAACCCATTGAAGAATTTAAAGAAGGAGAAGATGAGGACAAACCAAAGGTATGCTTGGTTTTCATAAAACAGTTTTTGAAATAATTCAAAAAGCAGTTTTGCTATAGTTCCTAAATTTGCAGTAGTTGGGGCAGCAAAGAATGAGAATGAAATACCAAAGGAAATTCAAGAGATTTTGGATGAGTATGCAGAAATTTTGATGGAGTTGCCTAATGGATTTCCATCCATGAGAAGCATTAGTCATAGCATCAATTTGATTCCTTGTGCAAGTTTACCGAATGTCACCAAAAGAGAATGAAGAAATAAATGGGCAAGTGCAAGAGTTGCTTGATAAGAGGTTGATTAGAGAAATTTTGAGTCTGTGTGCTATTCCAACAATGTTGGCACCAAAGAAAGATGGGGATTGGTGAATGTGTATGGATTCGAGAGCAATAAACAAGATAATCATCAAATACCGGTTCCCATTACCAAGAATGAATGATATGATGGATTGCTTGAGTGGAGCCAAATATTTCACAAAGATTGATTTGAAGAGTGGTTACCATCAAATAAGAATAAGAGAGGGAGATGAGTGGAAAACCACTTTCAAAATGAAGGATGGATTGTATGAATGGATGGCGATGTCGTTTCGTTTGAAAAATGTGCCAATTACCTTCATGAGGTTGATGAACGAAGTGTTGAAACCATACCTTGGTAAGTTTGTTATAGTATATTCGGATGATATTTTGATTTTTAGTAAGACCAAGGAAGAACATTTGCAGCATGTTAGGGTAGTTTTGCAAAGACTCAAAGAAGAGAAATTGTGAGTGAATGTGAAAAGGTGCAGCTTCATGAAAGAGGAGCTAGTATATTTGGGTTTTGTTGTTTCCTGTAGTGGTCTGAAAATGGATCCACGGAAGGTGAAAGTAATTGTAGATTGACCTTCACTGAAGAATATGTTTGAAGCAAGAAGCTTCCATGGATTAGCGGGTTTTTATAGGACGCTTATCAGAAATTTCAGTGGGATATGTGCACCAATCATAGAAATAATGAAGGGTAATAGAAAATAATTTGTTTGGACAGGTGCAGCAGAGAGGGGTTTTGATATTTTGAAGAAAAAAGTAACATAATAGCTCGTGTTAGCACTTCTAGATTTTGGTAAAGTGTTTCAAGTTGTTGTGGTGCAAGTGGAATAGCAATTCGAGGAGTTTTGAGTCAAGAGGGAAGACCAATAGCATATTTTAGCAAGAAGTTAAATGAAGCAAAAAGGAAATACTTTGTGTATGATCAAGAGTTTTATGCAATTATGCAAGCTCTTAAGAAGTGCTAACATTACTTGCGTACGAATGAGTTTGTTTTGTATACCAATCATCATGCATTGCAATATATAAACAATCAAGTTAAGCTTAGCTAAAAGCATCTAAAGTGGGTTGAATTTCTTCAAAGTTATTCTTTTGTATTGAAACATAGAAGTGGAAAATCAAATAGAGTTGTTGATGCATTAAGTAGAAGGTGCTTGTTGTTGAATGAAATGAGAGTACGTGTTGTTGGTTTTGATTCCATGTGTGATGCCTGCGCATGAATGTTAACCATAACAATATTATATAATGAAATAGTAAACTAATCAATCAAATATTGAGTGAAAATAAATGCTCGCCCATTGACATGCTCAGATACTCATGGGATCTACTAGCCAAAACTGGGATTAAGAAACTCCAAATAGAAACAATATCTACCATACATATTTATAAATGAGTTTGAGCAAACATCTCATCTGTTTATCTGCTTATAATACAGTTGTTCTAGTATGGCTTAATCAAAAGCCCCTTTTACTATATATTTATGTTTGGGAAAAAAACTATTTTGAAACAAAATAGGATACAACTCAGACCTTCTCATTCTGCATCTAATATGAGTTTTCTCAAGCAAGGAGCAACATTGAAACCTATGCTACAGTAGCTGACAGAAAGTTTTTTTTTTCACCTTGAGAGCGATGGCCTTTAGACAATGCCATTTCCCTTCCTCTCCTTATCTCTGATGTAATCTTCAGTACCTTGAGGCAAAGAGAATCTTTCATTCACTGCAATTTAAAATGGACTAAACTGTAAATTCCATGATCCCTTTTTAATTTAATAAGTTCCCACTAAAATTATTGAAAACACCAAACTAGGTGTCACTGTACACACATATATATAGATACATTTTGGAACGTTGTACCCAGCAGGGGAAACCATGGCACATGCACCCATTATTACATATATCTGAAGGCATTTTATGACATGAAATTTTGAAACAAAAGAAAGTTTGAGACCTATGTTCTCAGTGAGAAATGGGAACTCCACCTTGGGGATGTCGATTGGTTGTTTAGTTTAAGTAACTGCTCCCTTAACTTTGAAAAAATAGTCTCCCACCACCTTCAATGCGATTAGAACCATCATTCACATTGTAAATAAAATGCATTGGTACAAACTCTAACCAATCCCCAAATTGGTTCAATCAATTAGTCGTTTGATTAGTCACTACAGATGAAGATTTTGAAGCAAAATTAGATAAAAACATATTTCAAGTAGTGGTATGTAAATATGTAAAAGGGCAATACTATCCACTTCTTTTTGAAGATAACTGACACGTCTCAAAGAACTCGGTTACAGTTGGGAGGTTAAAGTAGAAGGTTCTTTTCTGACATTTACAGTGAATAATAGATGAGCTAGGTGATTGCACATGAATGACTTTGTATTTTATTGAAATCACATGTATTTTCTAACTTCAAAAACTTGAGAATGATAAATCTATAAAGAAGTTTAAGAGTCACTTTTGAAAGAGGTTTCAAGAAAAGGTTACTTCTATGAAAAAGAATTTGTTACAAGAATTTGAAACGGTTAGGCTAAAGAGGGAAATTCGAATTAAATAATTGTTGCTATATCA
>VDFB02266616.1:0-143197 GCA_007258455.2 Sequoia sempervirens
GTTGTTGCCTTGATTATTAGTTGAACATGTAATAGAAATAAATGAAAGAAGGAAATAAATGGGTTTAGAAAGATTGATATAACTGTAATTAAATAAATGGAAGTTATATGGAAAGAGATTATCTTTTAACTTAGACGAATATTTAGTAAACATAAAAAGGTTGATTGTAAACCCATTCTAGATTCCATGTTTCTACTATTGTTTTGAGATGTTTGTATGAAGTAAAGTGAATGATTATTGATTTGGGAATGATTGAGGGTTATTGTACAAATTTTTAAGTCATTTTGTGAGGTGAATATTAGAAGTTTTCCAGAGGCTTGGGGAATCGTGTTATTGGTTAAATGTTTATGTTGACCCTTGAACTTGGTTGATGTGATTCTTATGATGTGTTGATTTGGGTTTTTTCCGCTCTTTATTTGTATTCTAGTTGTGTTTGAGAGCGATATGGTTCATGCCTTGCTCAAGATAAGTACTTTTGTGGTTTTCGCACGTATGTGCATGATGAATTTACATTGTTAGTTTTATTAGGTCTTCTAGTTGTTAGTAGGGAGAGTGGCTCTCAATGGGGGCAAGCGCACAAAGTGGTGACCAGGATAACCCATGTGGGAGTTTCTTAAACAAGTGATAACCTAAATTAATAAACTAGGGGGTTGGGTAGATTCTAACTAATCAAGATAATTGGATTCCTCACCCATGCCTGCAGTGCTCATTTAGGCTATGGGTTGAGAAGGCTTGGTTGGAAAGATCAACCTCCTTGTCCTCATGAAACAAAGTTGGTTTTGCATGTGTTACCCTATGGGGTCGGTGCCTAGTGTGAGGCAACCAAGATAACCATAGATGGGGTTCGGTGCCTAGTGTGAGGAAGCCAAGATAATCCATTCCAAGACCATGCAATGACACTCTCCCCTACTGCAACCTAGTATTCCCTTGTCTTGTAATTCCCTTGATGTTTGTGTGCCTCTGGAAGCAGTGTTAGTATTGTGTGTTGTTATAATATATTTGTACATTGGATTCATGTTATCCCTTGTGTCGATCTCTTGTCTTCATGACTATGTTGTGGGGGGACGTTATTTCTATCTCATAGCATGGGGGGTGGACCTTAGAGTTCCACATGGTTGAGTGGAATGTGCCTTGTACTCCATTGGGTTTCCCTTGTTGTTCATTTTTGTGGTGACTACTCTTGATAATGTGGAATACTACACTTGTTCCTATTCGAATGGAATATCATCATGTACTTGTACTAAATTGAAATCAGTTGTATCATGTATTGTAACTCTAATGTATAATCTCCCCAACTGATCTCAGGAAAGCATTGATGTAATGATGTAATGTTGTAATTCATTTTTGAACTCTCTCTTGCAATGAGTAATGTAAATGATGTACATTGTTATGTTAGTTAATGAAATTTATTATGAATGGTACCTATTGATGACATGTTATGGTTAATTCATATTGGTTGATCATTTAATATGATGGATTAATTGAACTCTATATGGTTAGATGAAACTAGTTAAATGTGATGAATTGTTATTCTTGTTAGTTTGGTTAATGGGATTCTAGTAGCGTAGTCATGGAACCTTAGAGGAATTAGGTTAGAAAACAAGTTATTGTACCATTTGCAACCTTTAGTATGTTGCATTTCAAAAAATAATTGTTCCATTTTTATGTATGGTAGCATGTTGTCCTCTACGGTTTCATGGCAGGGCATTAAAGGGGTCCTAAGAGGATAGATTTAGGGGATATACAAGATCCTTGACTTAAATTATGTGTCATGCAAGAAAATTAGTTTTATAAATAGGATATGGCTTAAAAGGGTACATAATTTCAGATAAGGGGTATATAATATTTGTATTTTAAACTATAAGGGTCTTTATATGGATTAAAGTAGTCACCATGTATGTATGCTTCCAAAGAAAGAATCTCTTCAATCAATACATTATCTACTTCATTCAATTTATTCATTATAAGGTCTTTCAACACCATATTTATGTCTCTATTTGGATTAATCCATAATTAGTCATTGCATAAATCTATTAGGTTAAACCTTAAACCCTAAACCTAACATCCATCATTATTGTCTTAATCTGACATTAGGTTCATTTTAGGCTAATATAAATTTATTAATCTAATATTTTTTCATCCATCATAGTCCTTTCATTATCCATGCATCTTTCCATCCTAATCATTAAATATCTCCCAAACCATTAACCTTTGATCTCCCCATGCTTATATTCCTATCCACCATCCATCACTCTATCCTACAACCTCATCCAATCATTCCATAATCCCTTGTCATTGGTACGTAGCTATAGGCTACTCCTACAAGAAATATAATTCCATATATCTTATTATTCCATCACTCCTTCCAATCCAAAATTGTAATAAAATCGTGATCCATTCAATTTGATTATGCAATCTGCAAGAAATAATCCAATAACATATTACATAAAGGCTCCATTTGATATGGTGTCTCAAATGCTTGATTGAATATTATGAATGGTAGCACACACCTACTAGAAAATGTTTCAATGATAATGCAGGGTAAAGGGTTCTATTTGTTAACTCTTGTTGTGAGGGATGATGTAATTCAAGGATCAAAGGGTATAATAGCACTTTCCCTAGATGATCAGATTTTTGAAATTAAGAATTTCATGGAACAAAAAAAATTGGAAATAGATGATAAGGAAAAGGTAAAATTGGATCTAAATATAATGTTAAAAGAAACTTGTTAAATAACTTGTTAAAAGAAATATTTTCATTCTCTAATCATAAAGACACTCTCAAAGCTAAGTAGAAAGAGGCTTAAAGATAAATAAATTGGAAATATAATGTTATGACATGGTACAATTAATTAAGTAATTAAATTAATTAGCCAACATGGTGATGTTAGAGTGAATTGGCTGGGATGAATTAATATGCAGGATTAAATATCAAATATGGTAGAATTAGGGTGTCTACAACATGCTACAAAGTGTTTCTAGACATCTTAGATTTCCTACCTTTGAATCATTTCTAGTTTCTAATTTCGAGCACACATTCCAATCCTAATAGGTCTACACATTTGGTATACCCCTAGAAGCCTCTTAGTATTCATTGCACAGTATACATTTTTTAATTCATAAGATTAGAATTGAGATGAATAAAATTTATTTTATGTCTTTCTAAATAAAGAGAGAGAGAGAGAGAGAGGGGTAGGTGGAGAGAGGTTGTGTGGGAAGGAGGGAGAGGAAGAGGGAAGGAGGGAGATAGGGAGAGGTAGGTATAGAGAGGTTAGGTGAACATAATAGAGAGATATATGTAGGGTGGGAGAGGTAGAGAGGTGGTGTGTGTGTCATTGATCATGAAAATATTTTTGTTAAACATTGATGGTATCAATAAAGAACTAATACAAAGGAGAAGTATATTTAGAAATATATACAAGACTAAATATAAGTATTTTTAGAATATCCAAATCAATAAATTCATATATTTTTATAAAGATAATACTTACACTATGGTGAAGGAAAAAAAAAACATACTCTAGGTAGAGAGAGAGGGAAGGGGGTAGATAGGGAATGGTAGGGTGGGAGGGATAGAAGAACCCAAAATGGACTTAGTATGAGGGGGAGATGTGTTGGTGGATTGTGGGACATGGGGACCCAAAAACACTTGAGAATAAGTAGACCAAGGTGAATGAGATAGATAATGTATTGATTGAAGAGATTTAACCTTTTCTTGAGATGTTGAGATTGATAAATAATTGCAGGTTGGAAAACACACTGGGTTGTGAGTGATTGCATTCTTCTTGTTATAAGCTCAAGGGTGGAAAGCTTGGGGAGGATTTCTAGGTGGGGGATACATATAATACTAATAAAATTGACCTGAGGGGTGACTAACCAATTTGGTTTTTATGTGTAGAGGGTCTTACAACAATATGTGGGTTGCAAGTTTCATAACACGCAATGTTTTCCAACCTGCAATTGTTTTAATGGAAACTTTTTCTTATTTAGAGAGTAAAAATGCAATGAAAGACACTTTTAAAATTTACAACTTTTACTTAGACTAAAAATTTTGTTTCAATTTCCTCATATGTTGGAAAAATAAAGGCACAAAATAATCATAGGTTGGAAAACATGATGGGTTGTGAGTGATTGCATTCTGCTTATTTGATGTCGGGGCACCAAATGCATTTTGTATTAATGTTGCTAAGTGAGGTATTCTGATAGGTTTAGGTGTGTTTTAATCTTTGGTGGTGCCAATAAGGTCATAATAGACCATCCATTATGTAATTTGAGGCATTTGGATGATTTGAGAGTTTATTGTGCAAAAATTGCAAAAATTGTGAAGTGTCAAAGTGGAAAAGTGCAAAAATGCAACTTTACGGAAGTCCAACGGTCATTGGAATTTTAAATGTTAGTTGGGTCAATTGATTAGTTTATTTTTAGGTAGGAAAAGTTTAAATATGCTTGGAAACTCGTTGTAAACATTCTCTTGAAAGTTTTGGTGAAGAAATCAATCAAGAAGCTCTCATTTTATGTGTTTTTAACTGGTAAATTACTATTGTAGACTTCTGTACAAGTCCATACAGTACAAAAAGGATCTAAAACCTTATGAAATTGTTAGAGGCTTGAGATATCTTGAATTTGGATTTGGTTAAATGGTGATTTTTTGTAAATCCTGGTGCATTTTGTAAACAAATTTCCAAAAGTGGGTTTGTACAACCAGCCATAAGGGTTTGAAGACAAAAGATGAATAAATGACACATTCCACCTATTGTTTCTATTGTGGCTTAGTGTAATGAGTCCAAGATGGTAGGATTATATGTAGGTATAAGATTTGGGAGTAGGAAAAATGTTTAGGGGTGCTTTTGGTTGCTATCCCAGAAGAAATTGGGTGAGTTTTGGCTTAAAAATGGAGTTTAGATGTTGGGTTTTGGTGAAATTTCCTTAGGAAAGGTTGGGAGATGATTGATTTGGTATAATTAATCATGAAAATATTGAAGTGTTTGAATTTTTGGAATGGTAGGGAAGGCAAGTTGAGTGCTTGGGCATGATGCCCTAGGTGTAAAAATGATGTGTTTTGAGTGAAATTTGAGGGTTAAGAGTAAGAAATGGTTAAGAAACTCTTGGACAGAATTTTATAAGAGTTTTTGAGCATGTGTAGACTCAATGAGAGGTGTTTGAGGTTTTTGTTTGCAGGTAGAAGACTAGGAGATAATATTTTCAATAAACCCTCCTTAAAATGTAAGCAAAAATGAGGGTTTTGTAATAAGTGGGTTTAGTGAGTAGTTCTCAGGCTAAAAGTTGGAGATTTGAAGGTTTTATAAAATATTTAATGACTATCCAAAGGTATTTTTGGTTGGAAGATAGTTTAGAGAATAGTTTCCTTGCAAATTAGGCCTATTTGGCTTAAGGGGACAGTGTAGAAGCATCAATTTGAGGGGTTTACTCCAAAAGAGTTGTATGATATTTTGAGAAATGTTGTTGAAGACCTTAATGGGTATTAGGAATTCCTTTTGGTTTATGGTTTTGTAAAAAACTTTGCAAGATAAGCACAAATTTCTAGGTTTGGATGGCTACAAGGAAAACTTGTTGAAATGGTGAAGAATTGAAGAGATGGGGTTTTAAGAGTTGCAAAGCTATTGCAAAAGACTTGAATTATGTTTTTTCATTGAAAGCATCCTTGCTCTGCATCAATTGGTATCATAGCTTAGGCATTAGATCATTTGAGGGTGAAAAGTGAGAAGTTAAAGAGTCAAGATGCCTCCAAGGGTAACAATGTGGCTAGGAAGATGCAAGAAATGGAGGTTGGAGGGACTTGCGGGGTAGTTCGGACGAAATTAAAATCGCTAAATCCCGCGTCTCGTTCTCCTCTCATCTTTCGCGTCATAAAATCTCGGCGCGTCGATCAAACATCCTGCAAAACAATAAAAGCATCTTTCCCTCCATTAACCCTCATCTCGTCGTCCTGTCATCTTTCCGTCTCATGTCATCGCGTCATCACTCGAAAATAAATCCCTTGTTTGGTGGGATTATGAACAAGCTTAAAGGGGAAGGAAAGGTAAGTCCAAATTTGTTTCTTAGGACAGAATGGTAGCTAAATTGAAAGGTAAGTTTTTTCCAAGTGATTATGCAATTCAAATGTTTAAAAATCTTCAAGATTTGAAACACAGGGAAATGGATGTTAAGATTTCTACTAATGAGTTTTATAAGTTGAGCATAAGAGTAGGTCGCATGGTTGATGATGTAGAAAACATGGCTAAATATCTTAGTGGAATAAGGTTTAACTTCCAAGATGAGTTGAGTTTGCACAATCCAAGGACAATTGAAGAGTGGTACGAAATGGCAATAAGGGTTGGAGAGAAACTCAAAAGAAGGAAAGATAAACAAGTAAGAGGAAGAGGAAGAAATTCAAGAGGAAGAGGCACATTTAACACTCCAAGGCAGCCACAAGAAAATCAAGAAAACTCAAGCAAGGTGCATGAACAAGTTATTGATCAAAGGGGTGGCTTTAGAGGTTCTAGAGGAAGATATGGTGGAGGTAGAAATTCAAATATATTTTTAGGAAGGTGTTACAATTGTAACTAGTTTGGACATCTAGCATTTAAGTGTCCTGAAAGGAAAGGGCCTAATTCAAGTGGAGGTGAAAGAAGGAACTAGTTGGTGCATGAAGAAGATAGTGAAAGTGTGAATTCTCCAAATCTAGTTGTTGTTCCAGAAGTTGGGGAGTCATTGATGGTGAGAAGAACATTACTCCAAGCATCCAAGGAGAAGGAGATGACCCAAAGAAGGCAGTTGTTCAAGACCACATGCAAATTCAAAGGAAAGGTATGTAAGGTAGTCATAGATTCAGGTTCTATAGATAACATGGTGTCAAGTGCAATGGTTGATAATTTGAAGTTAGAAAGAATCCCTCATGAAACTCCTTATAAAGCATCTTGGGTGAATGATGAACAATACATACTAGTTAATGAACAAGATTTTGTAGAGTTTCAAATTGGTGGCTATAAGGATAGGGTTCTTTGTGATTTTTTACTAATGGATTGTTGCTATTGACTCTTTGGAAGACCATGGAAATTTGATAGGCACTCACTTTATGATGGAAGGCATAACACATATCAGATTGAGAAGGATGGTATTACTTTCAAACTAACACCACTGCAGGAGGATGATAAAGCAAAGGATAAGGCAGCAAAATTGATAATGTTTGGCAAGATAGAGTTTGTAAAAAGAGAGGAAGACAAAAGTGAAGAGTATGCATCCAAAGAAAAAGGAGAAGGTGTTGAGACAATAAGTTGGAAGAGTGATTCAATGTTGAAGAAAAGAGTTGATAAGTTGGTGACAGAGAAGGTCAAGGATGAATTGACCATGAAGGTGCAATATTTCTTTGAAAAAGTTTGATGGGATTGTGGTAAGGATAGTGATATGTCCATTGACAACAAAAGGGGTGAAGGGGCAGTCTAATACTATCAAAACAGAGGTTGATAAGTTTGATGGGACAAGGGTCCTAAGAGCATAGGGTCTCAAGATAAAGATGAAGATAGGAGATGAGGTGAGACAAAGTGCAAAGCAAGGACAAATAGGTGAGTTTGAGCATGTATCAAGAATGGAAGAGTGGGCAGTCAAAGATAGAGTTGGAAAATGGTTGCTTGCAGGTACCAAGGAAATTTTTACATCAATTTCAAATGGTGGAAAGATGAGAGAACAATCAATAGGGTAGTTTGTAAGGATGACACATTATCAAGTTGGCAACAAGGTTAAGGGTGCTAAGCACAATGCACATCAACACTATTTGAATTAGTGGCAAGGAGCACCTAATGAAAGAGATTTAAGAGGTCAGAGGCATGGATAATTTAGAGGTGGACAAGTTGCAACACAATTTCCAAGGGACTTGGAAAATTTTCAAGGTCGATTATATGGTGCAGGGGCACCAAATGCATTTTGTATTAATGTTGCTAAATGAGGTCTTTTGATAGGTTTAGGTGTGTTTGAGTCTTTTTTGGTACCAATAAGGTCATAATAGACCATACATTATGTAATTTGATTCATTTGGTTGATTTGAGAGTTTATTGTGCAAAAATTCTAAAGTGTCAAGTGACAAAGTGCAAAAATTCAACTTTAGGGAAGTCCAACAGTCATTGGAAGTTTAAATGTTAGTTGGGTCGGTTGATTAATTGATTTTTAGGTAGGAAAAGTTTAAATATGCTTGGAAACTCATTGTAAATGCTCTCTTGAATTTTTTGGTGAAGAAATCAATCAAGAAGCTCTCATTTTCTATGTTTTTAACTGGTAAATTACCATTACAAACTTTTGTACAGGTCCATACAGTACAAAAAGGATCTAAAACCATATGAAATTGTTAGAGTCCTAAGATATCTTGAATTTGGATTTGGTTTGGTTATTTTTTGTAAATCCTAGTGCATTTTATAAACAAATTTCCAAAAGCGGGTTTATACAACCAGCCATAAGGGTTGAAGACAAAAAATGAATAAATGACTCATTCCACCTATTGTTTCTACTGTGGCTTAGTGGAATGAATCCAAGATGGTAGGATTAGATGTAGGGATAATATTTGGGAGTAGGGAGAATTTTTAGGAGTGCCTTTGGTTGTTGTCCCAAAAGAAATTAGGTGAGTTTTGGCTTATACATGGAGTTTAGATGTTGGTTTTTGGTGAAATTTCCTTAGGAAAGGTTGGGAGATGATTGATTTGGCATAAGAAGGCATATATTGAAGTGTTTGAAGTTTTGGAAGGGTAGGAAAGGTGAGTTGAGTGCTTGGGCATGATGCCCTAGTTGTCAAAGTGATGTGTTTTGAGTGAAATTTGAGGGTTAAGAGTAAGAAATGGTTAAGAAACTCTTGGGAAGCATTTTATAAGAGTTTTTGAGCATGTGAAGACTCAATGAGAGTTGTTTGAGGTTTTTTTTTAAGGTAGAAGACTAGGAGATAAGATTTATAATAAACCCTCCTTAAAACAAGCAAAAATGAGGGTTTTGTAATAAGTGGGTTTAGTGAGTATTTATAAAGCTAAAAGCTAGAGATTTGAAGGTTTTATAGACTGTTTAATGACTTTCCAAAGGTATTTGTGGTGTTTAGAGAGTTTAGATCATAGTTTTGCAAATTAGGCCTATTTGGCTTAAGGGGTCAGCGTAGAAGCATCAATTTGAGGGGTTTGTTCCAAAAGAGTTGTATGAGATTTTGAGAAATGTTGTTGAAAACCTTAATGGGTATCAAGAATTCCTTTTTTATGGTTTTTTAAAGTGTTTTGCAAGATAAGCACAAATTTCTAGGTTTGGATGGCTATAAGGGAAACTGGTTGAAATGGTGAAGAATTGAAGAGATAAGGTTTTAAGAGTTGCAAAGTTGTTGAAAAAGACTTGAATTTCATTTGTTCATTGAAATCCTCCCTGCTCTGTATCATTATTCTAAGCTCAAGGGTGGAGATCTTGGGGAGTATTTCTAGGTGGGGATACAAAAAACTAATTAAATTGACCTAAGGGGTGACTAATCAATTGGGTTGTTATGTATAGAGGGTTTTACAAAAGTATGTGGGTTGAAGTTTTCATAACACTAAGTGTTTTCCAACCTATAATTGTTGTAATGAAAACCTTTTCTTATGTAGATTGTAATAATCTACACCAGAAAATGGCCAAATGAGTAATTTTAAGGAATCATTTACTAAAAATTCTCTAGGAAAACTGCATCTCAATCATCAAATAAATCAACAATGGAATATCAAACATGTTTCAATGATAATGAAAATTTTTAGATAATGTGACCATTTTTTCATAAGGAAATAATTGACAAGGGACAGTGTGTTTTCCAACACTGGAAATAATGTGAGTATTTTTTATAAGGAAATAATTGACAAGGGACAATGTGTTTTCCAATACTACAAATAACGTAAGCATTTCTTTGTTCCAATCAAATGAAGAAAGTGAAATGCCATTTTACTGTACCAAATAGTTCTAGAATTTTAAGATGGACTTCATTACATTTTTTTGCTAGATAAAAAGTTGGGTAGGGCCAGCACCCGTCTATATTAAAATATCAAATATGATAGTTAAAATGGTAATATACCAACACTCAGCAAGAATCTCTATGGCTGCTTACTATTGCTACCAGTTACAGACAAGTTGGTAGACTATTAAGAAGAGACCCCCCAAAGCAGCAGCAACTACTGCCAGCCATTCCAAGAAGGTGAGATTCAATGATATTCCAAGTGCTCCCAACATCAGACCACCTTATACGCCACAAAGAGCTTTCTTTGACAGCTCATCCGCCAGTGCATTCCCTTCCCGATAAATATGGCTGATTTTAAAATCTTCCACATCATCAATTAATGTCCTTATACTAGCCAACCATCTGTTAATCTTCCAATTGGGGGTTGAGTTTTGGCGGATGGCATTTACAATGATCAATGAATCTCCCTCCAGATGTATCTTCTTCGCTCCGAGCTCCTTGCCCAACTCTAGACCTCTCAATGCCGCTCTGACCTCTACAATGTTATTTGTTGCTATGCCAATGTATTCCCTGCGTTCAACAATGATTAATCCCTGCTCATCCTGTGCAACACAACCAATCCCACTTGGCCCCGGGTTTCCACTGGAAGCACCGTCAAAATTTATCTTAATCCAGCCTGGGTTTGGTGCTGTCCATTTGATTCCCTTCCGAGGATCCACCAGCTGTTCTGATCTTCTTGGTCCCGTTAGCTTTGGGACCACCAGCCCTACAAACTTTTTGGTCAACTCACTGTCCCAACTCGTAAAGACATTATTTTTCACATTAGAGGATCTAACTGCAGAGTTCACTACTTCTACAATAGAGGTTTCAATCTTCTTAGCTAGCAGCTCCCTTGGCATCCCCAATTCCTTGAAGATTTTGTGGTTCCTTTCCTTCCAGATTTCCCAATTACTATTGAGGGGGCTATCTACCAAATACATCCAAAGAAGTCTTGTTTCTTGATGACAGGCCAGCTAACGAACCAGTCCACCAACTCCTGAGGAAGGGGGCACGAAAGGTTTAACTTGGCTCGGATGAAGTTCTAGCAAAACCCGCATATGGACAGGCCAACAGGAGGTGGTTCACGTCTTCCTCATGATTCTTGCAGAGAGGGCATCTCCCCGGACCACTAATCCCAAATTTGGCCAAGCGGTCTTGTGTTAGAATCTTTTTTTTCTGAATTGCCAGCCAAGAAAAGACTCCGGCCTTGGGCATACCAAATTTACCCCACAGAAGTTTTTTCGGCCAATGTTTGTCATCCTCAATTGCTTCCCTTATCCTATATCCAATCTTCACTTTGTATTCCCCATCCATCGAAGCACACCACCTAATCCTATCTTCTTCTCCTGCAGTCGTCCATGTTCTATATTTCAGTATGTCTTCCAAAATCACCTTTTGAGCCTGGGGGGCATTTAGCTCTGACAGTGATTTCCACTTCCATCTCAATTGACCATTCTCAGCTGCGAACAAACCATAGTTACAGACTTTCTTTCCCCAGACATGATTTTTCTCTCTATGTATATCCTCCAAATGTGGAAGAGACTTGAGGGCCGGATGTCCCTCCCAGGAGTCCTCCCAGAATGCTTCCTTTCTACCGTTGTTTACTTCCCATGTGATATGTTGGTAAAAATGTCTCTGCATTCTAAGATAAAATTCCAAATTGTCGAGCCCCTTGGGGGATTCTGGACAGTGAATATTCGAACTGCATCATCCGTGTCAAGATATTTCTTTCTCAGAATCTGTACCCACCGCTGGTCCCCTTTGCAATAAATATACCAAACAAGCTTTGCGCCCATTGCCAAGTTCATTAGGTGTAATTGTTTCACCCCAGCCCCTTTCGCTCCTTGTGGTTTACATATCTTGTCCCAAGCCAACAATGGGAACTTCTGAAAGTCACTTGAGCCATTCCACAAAAATATCCTCATAAGCTGAATCAAACCTTCTTCAGTAGCTTTGGGTAATTTCATGCAAGACATTGAATAAACTGAAATGGATGAGAGGACAACTTTTATCATCATGACTCGACCGGCCGAGGTGAGCCATTTCCCCTTCCAGCTCCCCAGTTTCTTCCTGCAGTTGTTTAGTACTAATTCCCAATAACTTACCTTGTTTACCCCTGCAAACAAGGGCATCCCTAGAAACTTACCAGGAAAGTTGGCAATTTTCAGTCCCATAATTCTTGCTAAATCCCTTTGAAGACTCGGCTAGACATTGAGGAAGAAGACTTAAGATTTTTGCCAGTTGATATTCTGACCCGAGGTCAACCCATACTCATTCAGCAATTTCTTGATGCACCTGGCCTCCACCCTATTAGCAGCCCCAAATAATAAAGTATCATCTGCAAATTGATTGTGTGTTGATTTGTCTATCCCCGGGGAAACTTCTATACCCTTCCACTTACGTTCAACCCTCATATGTGATATACTTCTACCGACTACTTTTGCCATGATGATGAAAAGAAAGGATGATAGGGGATCACCCTGTCTGATTCCCCTTGAAGATTCAAAGAAACCTTGTGCTGCTCCATTTACTAATACCGAGAATTTGGGAGAATTGATGCATCCAGTGACCCATTCCACCCACTCCTGTTGAAAACCAAACTTCTTCAGCACCTCCAATAGGAATTGTCGATCCACCATATCATGCACCTTAAGAATATCCAGTTTGATGATCATACTGGGAGCTCTAGTTTTTCTTGCAGTATGAATAGTTTCATGTGCCACAATAATGCCTTCGAATATGGATCTACCTGGGGAGAAGCCGCTTTGCTCCTCCGAGATAAATTTCTTAAGAACCTTCTTGAGCCGATTAGCAATGATCTTTGTTATTATTTTGTAAATTGTGTTACAGAGAGAGATTGGTCTGTAATCTCCAAAGTTCTACAAATCTTTCTTCTTGGGAACGAGTGCAATGAATGTGTGGTTGAAAGCCCCAAGCACTGTGGCCTTTTTCCTTGATTCCTCAACAGCCCGATGCACATCCTTACCAATGATGTCCCAAAAGGCTTGAAAGAATTTAGCCGTGAAGCCGTCGGGTCCAGGGGCTTTATCAGCTCCAAGCTGAAAGGTAGAAGCCCTTACTTCCTCTAGGTTGATTGGCTCATAGAGCCTCAGATTGTCCTCTCCATTGATCAAGGATGGGATCCGGTCCAAGAAATCCTCTCTTTCCCTTCTATTATCCACCGCAGCATGGTTGATAATTGTTTGGAAATACTAGACTGCTGCTTGATTCACTTCTTCTATGGATTGTGTTCTCGAACCATCCTCCTTTGTGACTTCGGTGATGCTTTTCTTGACCCTATTCGTAAGTGTCATTCTGTGGAAAAACCTAGTGTTCTTGTCCCCTTCTTTCAGCCATACTTCCCTAGATTGTTGCCTCCAAAAGGTCTCTTCCTTGGTCATGATCTCTTTCAAATCTGCTTTGAGTTTTAATTCCAATTCATAATCAGTCCCATCCATTCCACTCTGAATCACTTTTTCATTTAGCCTGGAAAGTTCTCCTTCAATCTGATCTTTCTCCTTGAATATATTGCCAAACTTCTCCTTGTTCCAGTCCTTCACTTTATTATTGATATGTGCTAGTTTTTGTCTAAGTGTGTACATACAGGTATGGTTTCCCCTCCCACTTCCTTCCACCATATTTCCATCAGATCAGTCAATGATGGGTCCCTGAGCCACATGTGCTCGAACTTGAAATGGAGGCCACCTTTGGGTACCTCGGGCTTTATTTATAACTGAACCGGGAAGTGGTCTGATTTGGAGAAGGGTAGAATGCTTGCTTCAAAAGAGTCTGCTTCTGGTCCTCAATTCCCCCCTAGGAAGAATCTGTCCAACTTTTCTGCTATATGGGTAAAACCTTTTCTCCGGTTATTTGACTTACCTGCCAAATTCTCCATATGTCATTAAGCCCCCTCCAGTTATATCCAAAACCCAAAAAAAAAGGGGACGCAGCTTGTGGCTGGTTTAGCCTCCCCTGGTGGGGGGCAGGCATGAATGCAAGCCCCCACACTATGTGGGGAGCTACTGACACAACTGCCCTCCACTGGGGTGCTGCTATGTGTAGCCACAACTGCCCCCTCAAAACCATAATTTTTTTTTAATAATTTTTTTTTAATACTCTTTTTAAAAAAAAAGCGAGCATAAGAAATCCTCTGTTTCGGTAATTTCCATAACATGATTTTTTGCCAGAATTTTAACAGAAAAAAACTTCCAAAATAAAATAGACCCAATATGCATGAATAATATATATATATATATACATAAAATCTCCATTTACAGTTCAAATTGAACCAATTTTCTATAGAAAATTTATAATAAAACTAATTTTCAAACATAATTTCCTATTTCAATTTCGAATCTCAAATCCAAAAGAGAGGTTTTCCTAATTTCTTTTTGTTCCTATTTCAATTTTCTATTGTTAAAACTTGAGAAATTTATGTTGTAAGAGTTTGTTTTCTTACAAGAATCTAAATTCTTTCATGATTTCAACAGGGTTTTCAATTTTGTTTGCAAACAAGTTTTCAATTTGAAATCCAAAATTTCAAAACAATAAAAAAAAACAAGAATGAACCTGTTTGAAGCTTGAAGAAGAAAAGATCTCGTGTTGAGCTGCAAATTTCAATTTGCCAAATTTCCTCCAAAGACTTCACTCCAAATCCAAAAAATGTATCCCCAAAACAAGAAAACCTTCTTTCCTTCTTCACAACAAATTTTCTTCAAGCATGAAAAATAATCCTTCCATTCTTCCCCAAAAATCTTCACTTTTCCATCCAAGAATGTATATATAAAAACAAGAAAGCCTTCATTTCTTTTAACAACAATTTCTCCAACAAAATAAAATAAACATAAAATAAAAATAAATATCCCCCATAAATTTTTCCCAAATTTAGTCAACTTCTACAAAAATATTCCATCCACCATAGTTATTTCTCCCTCTATGAATTTTGAGATATTTTGTCTTTTTAAAAAAATTTAAAACCAAATTTATTTTCAACAAGATTTTATTACTTTTTAAAAATTTCTATTTCAAAAGGAATTTAAAGCTTTTAATAATTTCTTTTCAAAATAATTTACAACTTTTTAAAATTTTCTTTTCAAAAATAATTTAACACTTTTAATTCCATGCACTTTTTAGAACAACATTAATAATTTAATTTATTTACTCCACAAATAAGTTTAATTAATTAGTTCAACATAATTAATTTAATTAATCAATAAAATAAATCTAATCCAAGATTAGATTATTTTATTAATTAAATTAAATTAATTAATAAATTAAATAACATTTCTAACATTATAACCAGATTTATTTAATCAACAACTTAACTATGTAAGCCATTTATTTACCTTTATAAATTGAAATTAAATAATAACCAAGGTGAAATGAACAACATTATAACAACTAAACCCATCTACAATCCAATGATACACTATGATTAGGGTGATGACTTGGCATGAAAAACCTAGCTTCTATCTCCCAATCAAATACTGTTGGCCAATGGACACACTCAAACCTGTGAAACCAGGTGGAGTCGATGTCCTGTACCTATCAACTTGCGAACAAAGAGTATATCGAACATGCATATATATATATATATATCATAATACAACACACCGTGAAGAGGAAATCTCAGAATCGTAGGGCGCTCACAAGCAAGCGGTGAAATATCGTCCCCTTCACTAATACAATATTACTAACTAACAAATCTAACATCAATAATATAATCAAAAGCATAAAGCATCAATAATTCAAATATCTGCTAAGCTAATCCAAAGCATGCCATAATGATAACATCATAATAAAATACCATCACATCAAAATATAACATTCACATCACTTTACAGTTTGCGATCACATAGTAACCAAGTACCATAGTCAAAGTATTAACAAAAACAAAGCATAAAAAAGAACACTATCCGATCAAAAGAGACAAAAGCTGGAGGGGTGCTACAATTTACTTGGAAAAAAATTACAAAAAAATATGCATCACATCAGGACATGAGTCCTCTACTTATATCTAAAATATTATAAAAAAATATTATCATTTTATTGTAGTTAGGGTGGTTAGACAGACACCTACTTATTTTTTCCTAAAATTTAAGTACTACTGCATTGAAATTTTAAATTTTCACCAAATAGATTTCTTTCTTTTTTAAACAAACCTAGTAGTTTAGAAACTAAATTCAATTTGCTACAGATTCTATTCTTACATATTTTTTAAATAATATAGATAACTTATTCAAATTTTTAAGTCAAGTTTCCTAACTCTGATTTTTCTGATTTTTTTGCCACTTAAGGGCCTATTTTTTCCATGATGATCCTGCACATACCCACAACTTAAGCATTTTTCTCTTAATTTGTTGTCATCATTTGTATATTCATAAGCATCTTGAGGAAACATCAACCCAATAGTAATTTATTTATTTTATTTGTAAATTTAATTTCATTGTGGAATTATTTGTCAAAATTAGCTAAACGTTTTTAGCACAATACAAAACCATATTAAGAATAGAAGTTACATCTCTTAACCACCATTTATCATAAAACTAAACCCTTTACCTCTTATATAGTTGTCAAGTTTATTTTAATTTATTGTTAATCTTTGATTTATAACAACTAGTTACATTTATCTAATCATATTATTATTTGATGTTGAATTATAAGCATTTCATTTATTTCCCAAATGTAACAAAATAACGCAAGTTAAGTGTAAATATTGGATCCTAATTATTTTGTCTTGTAAAAAAAAGTAATACACATTGCACAATTCATAAATCAATTTTTATAAATTACAAGTTATGTGAAAGGCTAACTGAAACAAATAAATTATTAATAAATCTATTGGATTCCTCAAACATTATTCAATTAGTAAATCCTACTCTATAATGTAGATTACAACTTATTTGAAAATAGCACTTTGTTTCTATTACTAATATCTATAACTCCACAATAATAAAATATAGCAAGGTAAGAAAAGTGCTTGCCTAACACACTTGCGTGACAATGTCACAAAGTTAAGCAATATGCATTTGTATCACATTGAAATTCTCCTACACACTCACCCATATTCATTAGTATACACACACAACATATCATTTACAATAGTAAACATAATCTAGAAAAATAACTTATAAAGATGCATGTCGACCCTTAAGATGATATATGAAAAGGTATGAATGAATGATTTATTGTTTAAATCTACCAACTACGGTGCCACATATTTGTATTCATATGAAATAGAATTCATTAGCTTCTTCATAGAACCAAAATAACTAGCACTACTAGCTAATCACCAAATATGTCAAAGGTGGATCATTTCGATAACCAACATTGTTATAGAAAAGCAATTCCATTAATAATCCAAATAATTCCCTCTTAGCATTGAATAATTGATAGTATCATCAAGTCAAATCATAACTCTATCATTTAACAATTCATTCATAATGTACTATGACAATAATGTTGGTCAAAACTAGGGAGTAAGGCACACATAGTTATACTCTTTTGTACCATGAATTTATGGTTATATGCTCAACCAAATATGACCACCAAATAAATTTTTTTGTAAACTATTGAATATAAGGCAGGGCCTTATACTTTTCCCACAAACTAATGGCCTCATTTTAGCATTAAATCAACTCATTGAATTGGAGCACAAACAAAACCATTCATTCAATGCAAATGACAGAAGACAAATGAAATTATAATTAATAGTTCCATTCATGGTTTGCAAGCAAATACACAGGAGAGCACATATTTTAGAACTAATATTTTCTTCCATTACTGATATTGCTTTGTAAAAATATTTTTAAGGTCATCATATAGTATGAATTATTCCCTAGACTGGCTTCTGATATATTCACTAAATTGTCTATTTACATTCTATTTTCTCTCTAAGCATAGCTATCACCTAGGCCTTTCTTAGACTCAAAATTTTCTAAACTCTCTTTCTTCAGCCATGAAATCCCCTTTATAAATAGGGGAGCAACAAGCATCCGATTGAGTTACAAACTCTCCAGGTGGTTTTATGAAATCATTTGAGAACAGGGGAAGACAAAAGACAAAACAAATGTACAGGGTACCATTAGTCATTGCCACCACCTCCATGTTGAACAAAAATATTTTGTATCATATTAGTCGGAGGACCTCCACATCAACACAAAAGAGTAAAAGACCAAAAGCATGGACATATTGAAAAGAACACCTCCTATGCAAAGACCATGGTGTCATTAAAAACAAAAAAAAGGAGAAGACTCTATTCAGAGTTGTCAACATTAGATTATGCTCGACCACTCCTTGTTCACGATGAAATTGGAGGAACCATCACCACATCTTCATCAGAGCTCTCATACGACACCAGAGAGAGAAGATATTGGCCATATCTCGAGTCAGTGTCACCTTCAACATCTGAAGGACTATCAAAGAACACAATGGGAGAATTATATTTTCCCAGGTAGATCCTATGACTTATATTTTCTCTTGGCCTTCTTCATAGGCTTAGCTGACTCCTTGCCCTTAAACTTGACCAATTCTTTTAAAATGGTCTCGTTTCTTAAGTTGTAAGTACTATAGAAAATTTATTTCTTGTTGTGACCTTGAGCCCTCCTCTTACGCTTTGAAACCTTAGGGCCTGCCTGGTTTTCTTGCTCAACTATAGACATATCCTTACAATATTCAAACACATTAAGCCAGCTAGACCTCCTAACGAACTTAATTGGCATACTAGTCTTTCCCATCTCTAAAATGAGTAGAAATTAACAACTTAAAAGAATTTGAATCAAAGCTATAGGGAAACACACCTTTCAACTCAAGGAGAATCAACACCCTCACACCTCTTCACCAAACCCACACCTCACATTCACTGCAAACTTGAAAGATGGTGAAAATGAACAACAAACAATCTACATTAAATAGACAATTTTGGAGCATGAAAAAATTAATGATTCAAGAAATCCTCGCATGAGCAAGTTGATAACTTAGCAAATCAAATTTGAATCTAGGTCTGATGTAGGAGCATCCAGTGGTGTAAGGGCAATCTTGCATCACCCAAAAATAGTTAAATTTCAAGTTTCTCAATTTTTAGATGTTTTTACATTTTTGGATACCCTTTTTGTCATAATGAAATTCCCAATTTATGGTTTTTATTTTCTACTCCTAGGTTGAAAGATATTGTAGTTTTAGTTTCTCAGATTTGTACCTAAAAATATTTTGAGTTAGATTTGAGGAACTTAGATTTCCTGGAACAGCCCTAAAACTTGCTAAAATCAGTGTAGTGATTTCGAGCACGTTATTGACTTTGAGACCTTTCCAACGGTTCAAACGGTTCGCGAATCGGGAGTCCCGAATCAAAAGTTATGGCCCCGGGAAGTTGGCGCACTTTCTAGAAGATACAATTGCAAATGTTCTTTTGAAATTTGAACTTCAAATTGTAATTTTTCGGCGCCCAACCACCTAAACTCAAATTTGAATGTTGTTTTAGCTCCAAACTAAAGAGGAGCTCTATTTATGGGCGGGTTTCTAATTTTTGGGTAACTTTTTGGGGACAAGCTCGCATATTGCGAAAGGGTGATTTTGTAGCTTTATGTAACTTGCATGTGTTGCAGAACTTGGGGATTTGAGATCCTCTGCATGTAAGAAGCTCCATTTTCTGAATAATAAAATTATTCTCTTGTTTGTGGGTTATTTTCTAAGTCTTGGGCTGCGCCCTCATCAAGTGGTATCAGAGCGGGTTTTCTTGAGCATGTGGAAAGATCGCCGATCGTGAGGCAGTTCGCACCAGGACCGTGGTTGTGGGTCGAGGTCAAGAGAGATGCCTCCAAGAGTGATGCTTGGTAGGCGTGGTGGTGCCAGAGGTGGTCAAGGCAGCATAAATGCTGGTAGAAGAGATGGACTAGCAGCCCTCCAAAGACAGATTGATGCGTTACAAGAGCAGTTGAGAAGAGGGTTAAACCACAAGAAAATATAAATATAATTGTTCATCCATCTTATATCTATCCATAAAAATTAAAAAATTCCCTTCAATGTTATCATGTTGTGAATGTTTAAAGAAAAGGTTTATGTTAACCTCTACAAAATAATTTTAAAATGGTGAAAAAGATGAATATTTTTTTCTTATCCTTACCAAATGAGACATGAAATTAATATATGAGGTATTGAAGTTGTGGATGACCACAAGGAGAGCATGGATTATGTCTGACTAAAACAAAACTTGAAGTGGTAACATAAGATTACCCAACAAATAGTAAAGGAAGAAGCCTACCTAGAATTACAAGAGGAAAATAAGAAAAATAGAAAATAAGAAACATTATAAAATGTAGAGGCTACAATATAAAACCCAATTCCAATTACTTATATTGATTCCCTAGATGATGTTACTAGCATTCAATTAGAAGACAAGTATTGAGATTTAATGAGGGAAATTGAAACTCAAATATTAATATGAACACTAAAAAATGAGTAGTACAACATAAATATGTAACTAAATATAGATAAAAAACTAATCAAAGAAAAGAGAAACAAAATTTAAAGGTAAGGCCTTAGATAAGGTCAGTAAAAATAGATCCAACTTTCTCTTTGCGGCTAATAAGGGCCATTTCAAAGATCGGGAAAAGACCCAAAGTAGAAGTTTCCAATTATTCCGGAAGTCTGAACCCGAAAGAGTTGATCGACTGGATCAACGAGCTAGAAGCATATTTTGAGTATGAGGAAATAGAGGACCTAGATCGGGTTAAGTTCACAAAAATGAAGCTGAAGGGCCATGCCAGTATTTGGTGGAAAGAGGTCCAGTTGGAAAGAAATCGAAGAGGAAAAGGAAATATCACCATATGGGATCGCATGGTAGAGAAACTGAAGAAGCAGTTCATACGAGTGGACTACAAGTTAGATCTGTTGAAAAAATTGCAAGGGTTGAAGCAAGGAAGCAGATCTGTGAAAGAATATACTAAAGATTTTCATAAGATAATTATCAGAATGGGCCACACAGAGGCCAATAAGGAGAAGGTAGCCCGATATCTTAATGGTTACGATTGAGCATTCAGGAGGAGTTAAGCCTAGTCAGAATGACCACCATTGAGGATGTGTATCAGTTTGCTCTGAAGGTGGAAGAGAAGCTGAACAAAAGATTTGATGGCAAGAAAAAAGGACAAGGAGGTCAAAGTGGAAGGGGCAGTGGAAGACCTTCAAGAAGTCGAAATGATGATGAAAAGAAAAGTGAAGATGTGGGTACTAGCTGAAGCCAAAGGAATGACAACTTCTACTACCCTCATGATCAAAATAGTGGTGATCAAAGAGGTAGAGGATGAGGGAGATATGGACAAGGATCTGGAAGAGGTGGTTTCAAAGGAACGTGTTTCCAATGTGGTGAAGAAGGGCATCGAGCCTATGAATGTACACAACTCCAAGGAAGGGTAGACAAAAGGCCAGAAGGTCATGGAAGGGTTGCACATGCAGATGAGGAGGCCCAATCTGAACATTCAGATGATGCTGAAAGGGGAGAAGCCCTAGTGATTAGGAGAGCCCTAGTGAGGGAGCGAGCAGGAGAAGATCTATTTCACACAAAGGTGCAAGTGTGAAGGAAAATGTTGTGATGTCATTGTGTGGTGGGAGCAGTGATAATGCAGTGTCGGAGAGATGGTCACAAGAAGTTGAAGCAGCTAAAGAGGAAAGACACCCACATGCATGTCCAGTTGCACAGTTTGTAGAAAGACCACAAAGTTTGGTCAATGAGTAGTGCCCTAGTAAAAGTTCAAGATGCGGGAGCTACTGCAGTGAGGTACTCTATGATATCATCCCCATGGATGCATGTCACATAATTGTTGAGAGGAGAACATGATTCGATAGGTGAGCACTTATACATGATGGCCAATACAAACTACTTATTCCTTGACAAAGGATCGTAGATCTAAGTTAAAACCCCACAGAAAGAAATTTGGAGAAGAAAAGGTGGTATACGATTAGTGCTAGAATTTACAGTATAGATGGAAGAAAATTTTTTAGAAGGTATAAGAAAACATGGCGTGTGTGTTATGCATTGATTCCTAAATTAAGGAGGATAGTGAGAAGGTTCAGGAAAAGTTTCTAGGATATTTGGATGATTTTGAGGATATTGTTTTACGATAATGTACACGATGGTTTACCACATGATAGGAAGATCAATCACTCCAGTTGACTTGATTCCTAGAAACCCGGTTTGCCAAATAAAAGGCAACTCATAGAATGAATTCAGCAAAAAATGAGGAGTTGAGCAGACAGTTCAAGTTGTGAGAAAGGAGTTTAATCTGAAGTTTAGGCAGTCATGTCGCGGTACCTATAGTACTAGCAGCACCAAGCAAGGATGAGAGTGGAGGGATATGTCTGGTCCCGGAGCCATAAACAAGATAACAATCAAGTACAAATTTTCTGCCAAGGATGGATGACACGATGGGCTGTTTGAGGTGGAGCTTAGAGTACTTCACGGGGCCAGATCTAAAGAGTGAACCATCACGGATCAGATTCGAGAGGGAGACAAATGGAAGACAGCCTTCAAGACCAAAGAGGGCCTATATGAGTAGTTAGTCATGCCTTTTGGGCTAACCAATGCACCGAGCACATTCATGCGGCTCATGAGCGAGGTACTAAAATAATTTCTGGGAAGTTTTGTCATTGTGTATTTATATGATATTTTGATTTTCAGTAAGACATTGGATGAGCCTCTGATGCATATTCGGAGAGCCTTTGAGAAGTTAAGAGAAGAGAAACTATTGATTAATCTGAAGAAGTGCGGTTTTGTGAAGAGGGAGTTAGTGTACTTGGGGTTTGTTGTCTTAGCAGAAGGTCTCAAGATGGACCCAGAGAAGGTGAAGGCTATTCTGGAATGGCCTACCCCAAGAACTGCTATCGAGGTGAGATCTTTCCATGGTTTAGCTAGTTTTTATAGAAAGTTCATTAGGAACTTCAGTATTATTTGTGGATTACGATTGGGAAACAATGAGAGGGATGAAGAATTCAAATTATGAACCTTGGAAGGTGAAAAAGAGTTTGAACTATTAGCCAGAAGAATACTTGAGCAACACATTTCTAGCCCTCTCGGATTTCAACAAGGTGTTTCAGGTGGATTGTGATGCTAGTGGTTGTGCCATTGGAGCAGTGTTGAGCCAAGAAGGTAAGCCCATTGCCTATTTCAGTGAAAAGTTAAATGATGCCAAGAGAAAGTATTCTGTATATGATTAAGAATTTTATGCAATAGTTCAAGCATTAAAGTAATGGAGACATTATTTGTTGCCGAAGGAATTTGTTCTATATCTTACGATCATCAAACCTCATGATACCTAAATAGTCAAGGAAAATTAAATCAGAGGCATATGTAATGGGTAGAGTTTTTGTAGAGTTATACCTTTGTTTTGAAACATAGGAGTGGGAAGTCAAATAGGGTTGCAGATGTCTTAAGTAGGAGGCATACATTGATATTAAAGATCACGAGATTGAAGTGATTAGGTTCAATGAACTTAAGACACTATATGCAGAAGATCCTGATTTCACAGAGGCTTGGAAAGCTTGCAAGGAACCTGTTACAATGGACAGGACAAGGTGGCTAGATTTCATAATCCAGGATGGCATATTATTTAAGGGAAGTCAATTGTGTATCCTGAGGAGTTCCATGAGGAGAACACGATAAAGGAGAAGCATAGTGGAGAATAAGCCGGGACATTTTGGTCGAATAAGACCATTGCCATTATCGATTAGGCATTATTATTGGCCTCGGTTAATCACGGAAGGATGTGAAGAAGTTTATTACAAAGCCTCTGAGGGTATCGGATGGCTAAAGAGGAGTGAGCGAGAATATAGGCTATATCATCACTTACCACCTACCGAGAGAGGCCATGGGAGGATATAAGTATGGACTTTGTTCTTGGTTTCCAAGAGGACTGCTTGAAAGGAATATTAGGTCTTTGTGGTGGTTGATAGGTTTTGAAGATGGCACATTTCATTCCATGTCCGAGAAGACCCATGATGGAGTCCACATTCTTGGTGTTCTTTGAAGGGTGGAGTGAGGCTACATAGTGCGCCGAAGTATTGTTTGGTCGTGACACAAATTTGTAGGAGGGTACTTGGAGGACCTTGTGGAAGAAGTTGAAGACAGAGTTGAAGTTCAGTTCTGCACACCATCCACAAACAGATGGGCAGACAAAGGTTGTTAACAGGAGTCTGGGTAACCTACTGAGATGTTTGGTAGGAAATAAAACCAAGGGATGGGACTTGATCTTACCCCAGGAAAAATTTTCTTACAACAATTCTATCAACAGAAGCATTGGTAGATCACCGTTCTAGATTGTGTATGGAGGTAGCACCATAACAGCTCTAGAATTGAGGAAGATGGACCACAAGAAGAAAATAAGTGCTGAAGCCGAAGATTTTGTAGAGCACATCAAGAATATACATGAGAAGGTACAAGAACACATTGATAAGATGAATATGCAATATAAGGCTAAGGCAGATCAGAAAAGGAGGAATAAGGAGTTTCAAACTGGCGATGAAGTAATGGTCCACTTGAGGAAAGAAAGGTTTCCTGTGGGAACCCTATCTAGAGATGAAGATGAAGAAATTCCGGTCCACAATAAGATTTTGAAGAAGCATGATTGAGGGGAATGCATATGAGGGTAGGGGATTACTGATGGAATCAACATTTCCCCTGCGTTCAACATTTTAGATTTGACAGAGTATCATGAAGGTGGAATAGAGGAAGCACCAACAATAGGGCAGTATGGCATTCCAGCACCTACTTTAGAAAGGTAGGAGATTGAAGCAATCTTGGATAGTCGTGTGGGAAGGAGTACCAGAAATAGGCAATATGAAGAATACTTGGTGAAATGGAGAGGAAGGCCTATGAAAGATTCATCCTGGCTATCTAAGGCAACGGTTGACTGGTTGGGTTTTCCTCAACCATCTAAGACGTGACTGGTCACTTCTCAAATTACCACGGGTCGTCACGAGGGCATCGATTGAGTGTAAGGACAATCATCACCAAAAATAGTTAAATTTCAAGTTTTTTTATTTTTTAGATGTTTTATTTTGGATACCCTTTTAGTCATAATGAAATTCCCTAATTTATAGTTTTATTTTCTCTGGGTTGAAAGAATGTGTAGTTTTTAGTTTCCCAGTTGCACACGAAAATCTTCGAGTTAGATTTGAGGCACTTAAGAGTTCAGACATTTAAAACTTATACAAAATTGATGTAGAAATTTCAAGCGCGTAGTGACTTGAAGAGAGAGACCTTTCCAACCCGGTTCCAATAGGTTAAGTAGATAGTCTGAATCAAAAGTTATATAGCCAGGGAAGTTGGCAGCACTTTCTAGAAGATACAATTGCAAATGTTCTTTTGAAATTTGAACTTCAAATTGTAATTTTTCGGCGCCAAACCGCCTAAACTCAAATTTGAATGTTGTTTTGGCTCCAAACTAAAGAGGAGCTCTATTTATGGGCGGGTTTCTAATTTTGGGTAACTTTTGGGGACAAGCTGCATATTGCGAAGGGGGTGTATTCTGTAGCTTTCTATAACTTGCATGTGTTGTAGAACTTGGGGATTTGAGATCCTCTGCATGTAAGAAGCTCCATTTTCTAAATAATAAAATTATTCTCTTGTTTGTGGGTTATTTTCTAAGTCTTGGGCTGTGCCCTCATCAAGGTCATTGATATTAAAGCATTTAAAACTTCATCCATGGCAATCATAAGCATCATTTTTCAGCCTTGAGTAACTTGTTCCTCGAAAACAATAATGCCACCTCAAATGCTGCCACATTTTCCCTTAATCTTGATTAATCATATAGGATCTGACAATTAACATGCATCACCAACTCAATCCGTGCTCCTTCACTAATATTGGCAAAGTGCATAAAACCAACATTTTGAAGAGAATAGTTCCTTATACACCTCATCACTCATCGCGAGCTTCCCCCAAATTCTAGGGTGCAATCAATGATGAGAGTATTATTGTGATGAACCTCATTCCATTGGATCATCCTATTTTAAAGCCACATGAACGTTTCTTCACTCACCCCGCTACTTTATTTTTTGCTTTATATGATGTCCTCAAGATTCTGCCACATTTCCTTTTCTAGCAATAGTCGTTACATATCACTAATACATCTTGTCCTTCATCGGCTCCATTAGTAATGCAAGCATCCATGTGATGAAATATCAACCCTTGGATCTATGGCCCATCCTCGATCATGTTCATTTTCCCATCACACATCGCCAATTAACTTCACACTTTGGATCTTATTACTGATGGGAGATACAATGAAGAAGCTAGATTAAGACACATACACCTACATAAGAATCAACCATACAAAATAAATTGCACACAAGACCTATTCAGATTTGCGAAAGAAACTTGAATAGAGAACTCCATCGCTCATCGTAGTTTTGAAACTTAAGCTTTGGAATGAATCCGCGATGAGCAATAAAATAAAAAAGCACCAAGCCATCGCTCATCGCTAATTATCCTCATATAGTTTGCAAGCAATTAGCGATGAGATATCTACATAATGACATTGAATACTTGTATCACATATCGCTAATATATAACTTAGCACTCAAAACTCATCTGTGATACATGAGGCATGGGAGATCCATCATATCGCTCATTGCTATTTGAAATTTACCATTTCATAATCATCCATGATGAGTGATGAAATGAAGAACATAAGATTAGAGGTCATCACTTATCGCTATTACAATACTTGAGGCTCAAAATCTATTAGCGATAGGTGAACCTTCAATGATACAAGGAGAAGCAAAGAGCATCGCTCATTGTGCATTGATATAAAGAACTCTAAGAGCTATTTGCGATGAGTGAAAACAAAGAGATACTACTCATCTCTTATCACCAATTGCAAACATACACTCCAAAAGTAATCAACGATGAGTGATAAAGAGAGATGGCCGATGAGACTTAAGTGAAAACTTCTAAGCATGTGCTCATCAGTTGTTCTAATGAAGGGGACCCTCTAGGACAACATGAAATAAAGGGCTCAAAAGCTTCTAAATCAAAATGCAAAGGATGTAAAGGCCAAAAAGGCTCTTTACTTAACCTTACAAAAATAAGAAACTCACACCTAGGCGTGGGGAACCAGTTTCCCTACAACCATGAATGGCATAAGATGTTTTAATGTGACTAGCAATAGGCAATAGGAAGTCAACAACAAAATAGAATATTTCAAGAATTCAAAGCCAAGGGTTTCTTAAGGAAGGATTCCAAGCTAATGCAATAACCCTTCAATGGTGATGACAAGCAAAACCCTAAGCCCTTAGATATCAGTCCAATATTCAAATGTAACAAGGATTTGAGATGGAACATAATAAATTTTGCAGGTTCCATCAGTTGGCTTGTTGTGGGTTATTTTCTTATGTTTCATTAAGATGGAGATTACAAGGTGTCTAGATTGACTTTCTACCATGAGGGTGAGCTAATCAAACCTAGATCTGCATCTTTTAGGATCTTGGAATAATTTGGAATTGATTTTCTATGATTAATCTAATTCAATAATGTATCCTAATATGTAAAATGAAATAATATGATAATTTACAAATTGAAACACTAACTTGCTGACATATTTGGGAAGTGCAAAGGACTATGTACCTATTTTGAAAAGTTGGTTCTAATCATTGTATGAGGACAAAGTCACCCTAGGGAATATGGGTCCCTGTATGCATCTTTTTCTCTATTTTTGAGGTCCTCTGATGATAAATCTGAGCTTCTAATTATTGGTTATAGAATTGTTTGAACACTATCAAATAATTTTGTAGGTAAGTTTTCATGAGTTGACATGATGTAGGGCTTCAATTACAACAATGAACAATTTTTCTTTAAGCTCCCTTCAATCCTCTTGAAACCTAAAATATACACATTCACAAAGAGATGAAATGTTGTGCCATTTAGGGGCTTGCCTTGGTCAAACCTCGTGTTAATGTTTCCACTTCCATAATGGCAATGCTAATGGCAAAATGATAATGAATAGGAAGGAATGATGGAATCACAAAGTGTTGCATCTCACCACCCTTTAATGGTTTTCTTGAAGGACTAAAGTCATGCACATCACTTCAAGGTCTTGGATCTTTCTTTCTTGATTGCTTGAAGTTCTTTGGAGATCTACAAAAGTGTTAGCCTTCACAAAACAATGATAACATGAACAAACATAAACTCACATGGGATTTGACATGATGATGGATCTTGAATTGCTGCAATAGATCTTTGAAAAAATTTCTCTTGACTTTCTCAATAATTCTCTTGACAATAGTAATTGATCATAAATTCTCCTTAGTGCTTGTTATATTTCTAATGATGCAATAATTAGGTATTTATAGGCATTTGCTCAATTCCCTAGAAATTAAAACCTAATAGCTGATATTTGCAATTTGAATTTTGAATGTTAAAATGTTGACATTGACATATCCAAAATTAGTCTCCGAAAATATAGGGGGGGCTATATGCCCTAGGGAAAATGGGTTTTGGCCCTATTTTCCAAGACATTAAGTGTCAGGGGAAAAATATTAATTAGATGCATTTGTTAAATGGTTGCAATTTCTCATAATGTGGTACAAATGGGCTATGAAATATGTAATTTAAAAAATTAGGGACCCAATTAGGCTCAATAGTTTAGGGGGAGTAAAACCTAATTGTTGGGGCTGATAATTTTTGATGCTGCAATATATATAGAGATAGAGAGATTGATAGATAAGAAGATAGAGATAGAGAAAGGGAGATATACAATAATAAATATGTAGAGATAGAGATAGGGGAGATATATAGAGATAAAATGATACAAATCAATAATTGAGAATCCATAGGATTGTCAATTGTTGTAACTAATTAAATTGAAATCTTGTTGGATAACATAAATGATAACCACAAATGATAAAGAATCTTTTTTTTTTTTTGTGTTCAAATTTCCTACAAGAAACTTGGAGGTTCAAAGATTTAAAAAATTACAAACTATGTCATTCCAACAACAACTATTTATGAGAGAGGATATTAAAACTTCAAACATTCATAAAACCATCTATCTAGGCAAGCTTGGATCAAAACTCTTTAAACCAACAAAAATCACCTTCAACACACAAAATTCCAACAAATTCCTCCTCCTTTCCATACTATGAGGCCCAACCTCATCTACAAATTGTGTGACACCTTAATTAGTCAAAGTACACTAGTTTGGTGACTAAATAGATTATTGAACCTAATTTCATGGTTAATGTGGTGTTTATCCTATGAACTAGATTAAATAACTATGGTGACAAATGTTCTTTATTGAAGGTGAACCGTTAAGAATATATGTGAGCACATAAGATTCAAATTTGTGTAGTAGTATCATATGAAGCATACATTTAAATCAATATGAGATAAGAAATTAAATGTATCTAATATTGGTTTGGATGAGTTTCTAATATTTTTTATGTTACTTGGAAATTGTAATAGATAGGAATGAAGCAAGAATTTGAAGATCGTAACAAGGTTTCAAAAGGATCACTAGCCAAGCATCATCGAGGTAAATTAAGACTACTTGGATCAATGATAGGTATACCTAAGGTGTAGTGCCCCTCATTTTGTTCTTTGTTAGGCTAACAATTGTTTTGTTTTGGATTGAGACATTAGGGTACCTTGTTTAATGTTGGAATCACTGCTTTGATGATAGATTGATGATACTTCTATTACTGGTGTTTTATGCTTATGTTATGACTAGTTTAAGGACCTAATTGATTATGTGGATTAATCTTATTTTGAGCATTATGCATTATCTGGTGATTGTTATTATGTAGTTGTTAATCATGTAATACCCCTCCGTGTCGATTGTTTTGGACTTGTGTGAGTGTGTGTTTCATTGGTTACTGAGTTATTTGATTTTGTGGAAAATATAATATGTTAGTAATCATGTTTAAATAATTAATTAAATCATAAGTGATTTGCAAGGTTATTTAAAATATGATTAGAAATTAAAGTAATAATCAATTAAATTAAATCAAATGATTTAGAACAAATGATCAATCAAATTAATTCGTTAAAAGTAAAAGTGATATTATTAGATAAATTGATTTAAATTGTTATGAACAAATAATCTTGAAAAGATAATTATTATCATAAGAAATTTAATGAATGCTTATTTAGAATCTTGCGAATGGTTGATTTTAATTATTTTAATGTGGAAGTAATTAATTAATAAAGTTTTGTGAAAATAATGAATATATATATATATATTTAAATAAAAAGTTCATTTCTGTGGATTTAAATTTATTTAATTTTTAATCAAATGCATGATAAAAGAAAATGAAATAGAAATACATGAAAAGGCAACAAAAGGAATTAAAGGGATTAAATATTATTTGGATTTATTTCTTGAGTTGTGACTTTTGGTTTTCACTGGAGAATATGAAGAATAAACAAATATAAAAGCTCAATCTTTTGTGGATTCGAATGGATTTGAATTTTATTTTAAAAAAAAGGAAGTGACTGTTGGTATTCTCTGGAAGAGGAAACAGAAGAGGCTTCTTGTGTGAGTTTTTATTTTGGTTTGGGAAGGGGATTGCATTCTCTTCCCAACAGATTTTTGGGAATTTGGCAGTCATCTTTCTATTATAGAATTGCATTCTTTTATTATTCTGAGAATTCATGGAGGAATAAGATTGGAGTTGAGGGGAGGATCTTGTAGCCGCTGCTGGAAACATTCGTTGGAAGAGGATTGGATTGGCAAAAAGGAATAGAGCTTCTACAGATCTACTTCAAACGCAGGACGCCAGGTTCCTCTCTTATTTATTTGTGTAGCATTAAATTAAATAGCAATTGATTGGAATTGTTTCGCTGTGCATGAAATTTTCATTTGGGGATTGGGATTGCTGTTTGTTAAAATGGAATTTGGTTGGGTTCTTGACTGTCAATTATTAGATTGAAATTTCTGGGAACTTGAGACTGTTGTTTATTTAAATGAAATTATTTGTTGGGTTTTGGATTGTTGTTTATTAAAATGAAGCTTTGGTTGGGATTCTGGAAATAAACTGTATTGCTGTGATTGTTCTCAAAAAAATAAATAAATAAATAAATGGAAAAATAATTACCTTACTGTAAATTTCTGGGTTGCTGTATATATATATATATTCTTCAAATACAATTTTCATATAAATATATATATGCTGTAACCTGTACTATTGATTGTTATTCTCTGTTTTCGAATTATTTGTAATATAGTAAATATATATAAGATGTATATATATATACACACACACATATATATATATATATAAATAAATATTGAGTGTGAAATTTAGTTCTTAAATTTTGAATTGTCGCCATATTAAATTTGTTTGGAATTATTAAAGAAATAAAAATAAAAATTTATAATTCAAATTTTCGTTGTTTAAATTATGAGAATTTATTTTAAAAAAATAAAAATTATATTGGTTGAGTGGTGGGTCGGCCTCGGCCGTACCCACCACCCCACCCAGCCGGCCATGGTGGTGCGGCAGCCTACGGGCTACCGCAGCAGTCCGAAAGACTGCTGTGACAGTCCGTAGACTGTCCACAGCAGTCCGTCGGACTGCGGTGGCAGTCCGTAGACTGCCACAGCCGCCGGCGAAATTGTCTGTGGCTGTGTACGTTGGGAGTAAAATTCCCATGTGAAATTTATATGTTAAGCTTTTTGGTTTATTCCGCGAATTTTTATAATGTAATTTCTTTTGTGCGGAAATTTATCTTTATATATATATATTTATATGTATATATATATATATATTTATATGTATATATATATATGTATATTATATATATATATATATATATATATAAATATATACATATATATTTATTAGTTAATTTAATTATTCTGTGTTTTCTGATAAAAAAATATTTTATTCGATTCTGTGTACAATAAACAGATATATATATATAGATATATATATATATATATATTTTTTCAATTTCTTTTGATGAATATATTCTGTTAAATATAATTGATAGTTAAACAAAGGCATATATTCTGTTATGTTTTGTTTCTGATTTAAATCATATTTTCTATAATTTTACTGTTATTTAGAAAATAGATATCCACATTTAGATTCTGTTTCTTTTCTGATTAAAAATAAAGCAGAAATTTTTACAAGGAAAATATTAGTAAAATAGAAAGAAATCCGTTTTATTGATTTGTTAAATTACAACTTGGAAAGGATATTGTTAGCAGAAAAATCATTTACAAAAGTAAAACAACATTGATTTATTTAATTCTTGTTCTGAATAAATATTTTGGAATAGAAAATAATTCCTATTAATTTGTTAAATTACAATTTTAAGATGATAAGTTAGTAGAAAATATCAATTTACGAATATATGATAGCATGGTTTATTTAATTCTCGCTGTAGTATGAATATTCTAGAAGTAGAATTTATTATGAAATTAAATAAGTTATCTTTTCATTTTTATTCTTGAAATTAAGTCTTGTAGATTTGTTAAAATTTTAGAAAAGATCTATTCTCTTTCTACTTTCCTTCATAAAAAAAGAATTAATATATATAAATATGTAGTGGTTTTAAAAAGAATTTATGTGTGTAAATTTATTTAGATAGATTTAAGATTTTAAGGTGGTAATTTCTAATATGTAATTTGAGCATTTAGAGTATTGTTATTATTGTTATTTTAAAAGTATAGACAATTGGCCTTATATGGTTTTCACAATTAATTTAAATATTGGAAGTATGTTAAGTGAGTATGATGAAAGGGGAAATTTAAATGTATGGGTATAGTTAGAGATTGATTAGGGTAATTTCGAATTGGATAGTTTATTGGTGAAATGGAATTTTAATCTTTTGAAAATTGACTTTCTTTATATTCATTTAATGGTTGATTTGTAAGTTCTCTTTTTGGATAAATCTTTTAGAATACTTGTGATGGTTATCATGAATTGTTTTAGTATGGGGAAGTTGTAAAGTTATTTAGTTCTGGTCGTTAATTGATTGGTTAATAAATATTGTTCTTGTTTGAATTTTTGGTTGTTGTTTATTATGCGAATGTTTGATGGAGTTGTGAGTGATTGAGTATTTAAGGTGTTCTTTAATTTGGTCCTTTGGATGCCTGGTTGCATGCTTTTACCTCTTTTATTGAAGGATTGTTTTTGGACATTTCCATATTGGTATGAATGTCATTGGAGATTAATTTTGATTCAAGGAATCCTTTGTCATTTAAATTTGTGTTGCAATGTAATTGGGAATTTGTATTTTGTTGATGAGTTGTGGGAGGTTGATCTTCTTGGATTTCTGATTTATTTTGTATCAAAGTTGTTATGTGGTTTGGACGGGGTTGTTGATCTTATTTTAATGTATTCACTCATTATATTTGAATTGAAATTGATCTGGTGGCCTTGCAATTATTGTTGTCATTGCTATGTTGTTGTTTTTATGAAAGTGGTTTGCGTACCATCATAAGGGGGTTCTAGTGAGGAGAAAATTGAGGTCTCCCATGGAATGCCTAGTTGGTGGCTTTTGGTTTTATTAAGTGATTTTGTTTAAAGGTTGATTTTCTTTTGCGTTCCCTATTTGAGGTAACACCATTGTTGATTTGTGGATGGGTCTTGATGAATCTTCCCTTTTTATGGCTTTTCTGAGTTACTCTCTTATTTGAGGAAATTTTATCCTTGTGTTGAATTATTGGAGAAATACTCATGTTGCTTCACTTTACCTTTGTTTATGGGTTTTCATTCTTTTGGCTTCCAGAGGCTTGAGATGATTGATAATTGATGTTCTCTCTCTTTATGGGCCCTTGATGTGGCAACTGTTTTGGTTTCATGATTTTAAAGGGGTTGTACGAAATTTGTTGAGACTTGGAAATTGTATTTATAGCGAGATGGGTAATGCCTCACACGCTTTTCAGTTGTGATATAATATTCTTGTGATGTTGTACAACCCTTGGTTTCTTGGTTTTATGTGGTTGGGTCTCTAGGGAGAGTGGCTCCTCGTGGGGGCCGGCGCCCCGCTTAAGGGGAAGAGCACAGGATAACCCACGAGTGAGTTAGTAAATAAGTGAAAACCTAATAATTAACTTAGGTGGGTTGGGTAGTAATATCATTATAAGATTAATAAAATGGATGCCTCATCTTCATTAGTGCTTTCGCAGACTAATGGAAGGCTGAGAAGGCCGTGGTTGGCAAGGTCGTGACCTCTTCTTCATGAGAGGTCTACGGCTCCGCATGAGTCACCCTATGGACCGGCGCCTCCAGTTGGGAGGAAGAGCACAGGACAGCCATAGATGGGACCGGGGCCTCCAGTTGGGAGGAAGAGCACAGGACAGCCCATGTAGGACTATGCGATGACACTCTCCCCTAGTTTCCCATGTGTTTTACTTTATTGTGTTTCCTCTGGAAGTAGGTTGTGGGAGTTGGTTTAGATTGTTGTTGAATTGATTTATATTGATTTATGGATTATTGCCTCGATACATCTTTGGTGTACTTTATGGACTTGTATGATCTCATTGATATTTGACTTATGACCTTGTACTTTTATGGTACTGTGATAGGATGTTATTTAATTGCATTTGGAATTGTATTATGTTTATTAATTCCGTTGATTTGGAAGTGTTTCATGAGCATCCTTTGGTTACTTGTTACTGGTCATTGCTTTGATTTATGTGATGAGATGTATGATTTTAAGTTATTTTAATGACTCTTGGTTGTTGATTATGTCTTTGTAATCCTTGAGTTTTATGATACTTTTGTATGTTGTGGAGCCTTGTGGTTTCCTTTTTGGATGTTCTTGGTTGAGGTCTCTTTCTTGTTAGCTCCTAGCACGGGGGGTGGTTCTTCGGACTCACATGGTCAGGTGGAACGTGCTAAGCACCCCATTGGGTCCCCAGTCGAGGATCAAGAGGTGCAGATTGGTGCGGTTGCAGCGACTCCAGAGTTGTATCCATCTTGGAGCTAGTTTTCATCTATTCAATTGTATTATGTTATCTTATGTATGGTTTCCATTTATGTTTGGAAACACTTTTGTATCATTGTACTTCTTGAATATTGTATTGTAATGTAACATTAAACCTTAAGTGGTTATTGGCAGTTGTTATTCAATGTGTTGAGTTAATCATGCTTATGTTGTATTTATGTACTCTGATGGTTTCTTATCAATGTTTTTCATGTATCTGTTATAATTGTTAATATTTATTTTGTTATGGATTATATCTTTAGATTTTATTCTTTATTGTTGTTGTGTGGATCTCGGTCTCGTAATGACTCTTCGTGTACCCCAAGGGATGTATGTGTTAGTAAATCTACTTAAATGAAATTCATGTTATGATTTAATGTGTATTACATGTATGTTATGTTTACTTTAAAAAAAAATTTGTGCTGTGTTTATTGTTTAATTGTCCTTTGGGGTTCGCACGACGGGGCGTTACAAATCAATTGATTGTTATGCATTGATATGGCTATTTTTTTGATATGTTTTGGTGAAGGGAAAACAATGTTGCATCACTCACTTGTGAGTGCCCTGCGATGCTGTGAATTTTCCTTTCATGGTGTGCTTGATTGTATGAATATGTATATGCTCAACCATTTTGGGTGTTGTAGGTTGCAGGTACCAGACATCGACTCCACCTGAATTGAAAGGTCTAAGCATTCCTTAAACTCGATGGAATTATTGAACGAAGGTAACACTTGGTCCCCTATTTCAGCCATCATCCTTAATGACGATGAGTATCCGATTCTCACACCTTGTCAATGTTGTCCATATGGTTGTTTTGGTCTATTTGTGTCATTTGTGGCTTGATTTTTGACCTTGCTTTGTGGGCAGGTATTGTTTGGCATTTATCCCATTTTATTTAAATTTGGTCGATAATTGTTTCTAATAAATTGTCACATTAAAATAGAATTATTATGTTAAAAGCTATTTTGATATGTAAGAATGAATGTATTTATATAATTATAGGTTATGATAAAATAAAATTATAATGCAAATTCTAAGTTAGTAAATAAATATTAAAAGTTGATTATTAAGTTAAATAAATAAGAATATGTTTTAATAATAATATAATAATACATATATAAATAATTGTGGAGGATAATGAATATAGATAAAATAAAATGATTAAATTAAAAAGATTGCATGCAACAATGTACACTCAAGGGAAGTAAAAAATTGGTTGTTTTTGCAAAAGAAAAGGGGAATGGAAATTTAATTTGGAAACTATCTTGTTGCTTCCTGTGAATAATTTCTTATTTTTGAGATTTTCATCTTGGTTTTTGGAGGTTTTGAATTGGAATTCTGTAGAGTTTATTTGGGGGTTTTTGAAGTGATTGGAGTTGCAACTTGGGAAATTGGAGCTCAACATTGAATCTACAATCGTGCCAATCAATTGAAGCCAAGTTCCATTGCTTTCTGAATTCTGGCTCCATTTTTTGAAACAAATGCATGAATGTGTATGTTGTTTGGTAGCAATATAATTTCTTGTTTATTTATTTCAAATTGGAGTAATTAGAAAATGCACTTGCTGAAGGTTTTAGAAACTCTTCTTATAAATTGATTTGTGTAGATCATGTACTTTTTTCCCTGCATCCTTGGTTCTCATCTTGTTTCTTGTCAATTGCATTTTAATGAGTTTCTTAGCCTCATCTTTATTAGATATTGGTGTACCCTGTTTTCATGTTCTCTTTTAAAAATAATCTTTTTGTGAGGTTGTTTATTTAACTTTAGCACCCCTCTATTAACCTTGCATTTTTTCTGGCATATTGCATAACCTCATGCATAGCATTCTTAGTTTTGCACCATGCTATAGATATTGTATACTTTCATTTAATTCAACATCTCACCTTTGGTTTTCTCTTCTCTTGGGTGAGGAATTTATCTTTCTTTCCCTATTGGGTATTTGTTTTGAAAATTTAAGGTGTTGATTTATATTACTATGGCATTGGTTTGTAGTTGTACTGACATTCAATGCTTATGTCACTTGCTTATATATATCTTGGGATTTGCATTCACTATTTGGTGTTCAATGAGATGACATTTTAATTGGCAGTCATTGCATATGCATTTTTATTTTATTGGCTTTAACTTTGGTGATTGAAACCAATTACTATTTCCACTTTGAATTCATTGATTTTGTTAGTTACAATGTTTTATCCCTAGCGCAGGGCACTTGAAGGCTTCGATTATTTTTTCATTTGACGACTATGATTCATTAAGCCTAGCAATAGTTGTCATTATTCCTTCATAGTAATGATAATATGATTATGGTTAGTGCTTCACGTATTTGTTTTATGTTTTTCCATAGGATATACTTGTTTGATGGATATTAATATGTATAAGAGTTCGATTTGTGTAGATTTCCTTGCAGCAGGCATCTAGATCCTTGTGTCTTCTTTCTTCTATCTTTCTTGAGAATCTTTTCTTTCTACCTAAGCTATGAATGTATTCAGGAATTTAAACCTAAGCATAGCCTTTGAATGAGGAAAAAGTTTGTTTCCTTTGTGGACGTCAGCCTAGGTTATGGAATGTAAGTACCGGCCCTTGTTTTCATCAACTACTTCAATTTTATTTCTATTAATCCATAGTTAGATAATGTTTCAAAATAAGCTATTAGCTTATGCATCTTAGAGTCTACCATAAGAAAAAATGAGTCATCACCTAATCACTGACTCAAGCATCTTAGGAAAGCATAGATAGTCGATAGAATTTATTAGGAAATGAATGCTCTTAGAGAAACAATGCTAAGTTTGAATTCATGTCGTCAATGTTATCTCCAGTGTCATTTGATGCAAGAAAAACCCTCTAAGTTAATCTATTCATTCCTTCAGTAACTCTTGATGTAAGTGAATGGTTTCCCAATTAAGTCGATGTAATCTTGACAACCTTAATCCTTATATCAGGATATACAACCTTTCAATTAGGAATCAAATTTGTTAATGAGTGTCGATATTGACTAGAGTGTAGTAATATTATCAATCATGTTTTATTTGCTTCGATGACATTATAGGTTTTAAAGTACTTTCAATTTGCTAGGGAATAAACTTTCTTAGATGAGATTAAATTAAGGTAAATAGCTTACGTGAACAAAGAAGCGGTATTAAAGTTGTGCACTTCAGTTATTTAATGTCTATGTCTATCTGCTATTCTTCCTTTAAGTCCGTTTTGCTTAAAAAAATTTGGTGTTCTCTTTCTTAAATTTAAATATTGGCATCATTTTAGAATTATTGTAGAATTCTTTTAGTTTTTCTTAGCAGGGATGCTTGGTGAATGATATTTGTATTTATAATGTTAAGATATCATTCTAAGTTGATTAAATCATTCTTAGATAAATATGTGGTAGATATTATTTTATTATTTAAAAGAGTACCCTAGTAGAAATAATTGATCTTTTAGAGATTGAAGAATATGAAAAGATGTTTAGCTAATAATGCATATGTATGTTCAATATTGTGAGAAAATAGAAAGAAGAAGGTTAATTAAGGTGAATGATATGAAGATATAAAATATAGAAATGATTGTTTGAATATTAAGTTATATTTTGTTAGTTTATTTTGGAAGGGCATTACATCTTGGTAGTAAACAATCTATTAAATTGAATCAAGTGGTTATTGTTAAGAGTAATACGAAATGTGGAAATAATGTATTCCATGATTGTAATGTTTGAGTGAGTGTTTGCATTGAATAATGTTTTTAATTAGTGGGATTGGGATATTTTTTGGTAATTGTTTAAAAGTGGGAGTCATTTGTATAGGGTGGTTAAGGTTGGATTCCAAAGGTTTGGGAGGGAGTATTTCTATATGTATGGATTCTTATGATGGTTTCACTTTAGAAATGTTTTGGAAATGCTTTGTGTTTTGTGAAAGATGGTCAATTCCTTGCATTGTATATTGATTCTTATGATTGTGTTATGTGTGCAAGATGGCCTATTCCTTGCACGGTGATTGGAGTCATATGATTATGTTTAGTGTGCAAGATGGTATATTCCTTGCTTGATTGTATAGGGTCTACTAGATGCAACAAGGGGGAGTGGCTCTCAATGGGGTCCAAAACCCAAAGTGGTGTCCAGGGTAACCCATTTGAGAGTTTCTTAATATAGTGATAAGTTAATAATGAATTAGGGGGAATGGGTAGATTACACATTAAACAAGATCACGGATGCCTCACGCATTCATGTAGTGATAGTTTAGGCTAAGGATGGGTTGAGAAGGCCTGGTTGGAAAGACCAACTTCCTTGTCCTCACGAAAGGATTGTTGGTTCCGCATGTGTCACCCTTGGGGCCAACATCTAGTGAGAGACTATAAGGATAACCATAGATGGGGTCCGACATCTAGTGAGAGACTGTCAGGGTAACCCATGCTAGGACCATGCGATGACACTCTTCTCTATTGCAGTCTAGCATTCCCTAGTCATATTTCTTCTTCTGTCATGTGGATGCCTTTGGAAGCAATGATGTGTTTATGTGATGTTAATGATGTTGTAGTGTTGTGTTGGAGCCATGTTTAGCCTTGTTTTGTTAGCCTGTGTTCATCTTGAATGTTTGTGTTAGTGGGACCTTGTGTTATCTTCTAGCATGGGGGGTGGACCTCAAGGTTCCACACAGTGAGGAGGTTGGTGATTTTTCCTCCATTGGGTTTCCTTGCTGCTTGTTCATGTGCGCGATGACTGCTCTTGGTGTTGTGGACTCCTGAACCTGTTCCAATTTGAGTGGACTATCTTTTATGTATTTGTATTGTACTGTAAATCATTTGTATCATGTATTGTAATTAAAATGTATTCTCCACACATGTATTGGAGGAAACATTGTTGTAAAAGTTGTAATGTTGTAACAGATGGTAAAGAACTCTCTTGTAATGGAAAATGTTAAATGATGTATTTTACATATGACAGTTATTTGAAATGATCTTGAATGTTATTTATTTGATGACTTGTTAGAAAAATTCATATTGTTTGATCATTTAATGTGATGGATTAAATGAATGTAGATTGTCAGATAACTCATGCTATCATTGTAGTTAATGAAATGATTCTTGTTATTTTGGTTGATAGACACACTAGTAGTGTAGTCATGGGACCTTGGAGGACTTAGGTCAGATTTCATATTATCATATGTTATGCAATCAATTGTGTATTTATTTATTTATTTTTAAATGTTTTATTTATTAAGTTAAGTTATGTGTTATCCTCTAGGGTTTTTTGGCTGGGTGTTACACATGGTATGAGAGCCCAAGTTATAACATTGGGTACTCTGGTTTTATAGGAGCCCATTACGTTGTCTTAGTTGCTTGGACTCAGGATATTGTGTTTCCATTTTATCATCCTCGCCTAACAATCTGAGACTTGTCCTTTGGTGGTGTCTATGTAGGAAGATTCCTAGAGGTCGAGGTCAGGGTCAGGGATGTGGTGGTGGCTATGGGGCCAACCACCATAACACCCCTTCTCAAGGTTCCCATGAGAGTGATCATGAGGAACAATAGGGATCTGAGAATGATTAGGGAAGTGGGGGTTAGAATCATGACCAACTAGAGTTAGAGGGAGCTTAGTCACATCATTTTATTGAGGAAGTCCTTGCCCGCCTAGGCCTTAGACCAAAGGGTAGTCAGTAGGTGGTTAGGGAAAGAGAAAAATCTCTTAGGAGGAGAGATGTTACAATAGAGCAAGAGATGATTTTAGAAGGTCATATGAGGGATCTTTTGAGGGCATGTCCTCCTACCTTTGATGGTTTTAGTGGTGGATTAGGGGCAAAGACATGGTTGATAGATATGAATAGTTGTTTTTCCATGTATCCATATGGTAGTAACACCAAGGAAAGATGCACCATCATGCACCTTAGGATTTTTCCCTCTACATGGTGGCGGTTGGAGGAACAAAAATTACATTTTGATATTGGCTTAGTTTCTTGGTAGATGTTTCTAGAGAGGTTCAGAGCTTGTTTCTTGTCAAACCATTGGAGGTAGTGTCGTGCGGATGAGTTTCATGAGTTAAGGTCAATGGCTATGTTTGTGGAGTAGTATGAGAATAGATTCTTTAAGCTTAAGTCGTATGTAGGCATAGGTGATGATGATGCCATATTGGTTCAACACTTCATTAGGGGATTGAATTCTCATATTAGTGGGGGATTCCATGTTTTTGAGCCGAAAACCATGGAGGTAGAAATAGAGAAGGCTGATATAGTAGAGGAGAATTTTTCCATGGAATTGGGAGGATAGACAGGTGTGTAGATTAGTAGTGCACCTCCAATAGGTTTCGGGTCCCGAGGTGGTCAGTCTTAGGCAGCGGGTTCCTCTAGGAGACATCAAGCACCCACTAAGGGTGGACAACAATAGCAACAACAACAACGTTCCTAGTTAAAACTTGAGAACTCTCAGGCTCAACAAGGTGATCATTTTCAGTCTAGGAAAGATCAGAGTTGGCAGGGAAACAAGTGTAATCGTTCTAACCAACTAGTTTAGAGCACATAGTTTGCAATTAGTGGAGGTAGCTTCCAATAGTCTAGTGACCCTTAGGTGGCTGGGGGTATAGCTGAGGTACATGATGTTTTTCTTGCGGCCAGTAGGGCCACATAGCTAGACAATGTCCTCAGAAGAGCACTTCAAGATTCAATCAGAGATTGAAAGCCTTAGAGTAGACAATGGGTGATGTAGGTAGGTCTCACAAAGTGTTTATAGCGGTTGATAATTTCCAAACAGAGCATGAGGGAATAGTTGTGGAGGCTACAGGTAGAGGACGAGTCACTGGCTCTGAATCCTATGACCATTCGATAGCATAGGGAACTCACTCTCAGGGGTCGAGATGTTGAGCTGGTGTGGGTCTAGTGGGATCCTAATTTTGAGTCTTTAGCTTCTTGGGAGGATGATTTCTAGATGCGAGAGTTATACCCTTACTTGTTTGCAAGTTTCTAGGAGTAAGTCTGATTTTAGGGGGGGAGGATGTAGTGCCCCTCATTTTTTTCTCTATTAGGCTGACCGTTGTTTTGTTTTGGATTGAGACATCAGGGTACCTTCTTTGATGTTGGACTCACTACTTTGATGATAGATTGATGATACTTCTATTATTGGTGTATAATGCTTATGTTATGACTAGTTTATGGACTTAATTGATTATGTGGACTAATCTTATTATGAGCATTATGCATTATCTGGTGTTTGTTCTTATCTAGTTGTTAATCAAATGATTGTAATGTGTTGATATGGTTATTTGTTTGATGTGTTTTGGTGAAGGGAAAACATGAGTGTCACATCATTCACTTGTGAGTTCCTTGTGACGTTGCAAATTTTCCTTTTACAATGTACCTAATTGTATGAATATGTATATGCTCAACCATTTTGTGTGCTGCCTTAAACCCAATGGAATTGTTGAACGAAGGTAACACTTGGTCCCCTGTTTTAGCCATAATCCTTGATGAGGATGAGTATCCAATTTTCACACCTTGTCAATGTTGTCCATATGGTTGGTTTGGTCCGTCTGTCATTTATGGCTTGATTTTTGACCTCACTTTGTGGTCAGGTATTGTTTGGCGATTAGCCCATTTGATTTAAATTTGGTTGATAATTGTTTTTGATAAATTGTCGCATTAAAATAGAATTATTATGTTAAAATCTATTTTGATATGTAAGAATGAATGTTTTTATATAATTATAGGTTATGATAAAATAAAATTATAATGCAAAGTCAAAGTTAATAAATACATATTAAAAGTTGATCATTAAGTTAAATAAATAAGAATATGTTTTAATAAATAATATAATAATAAATATATACATAATTATGGATGGTAATGAATATAGATAAAATAAAATGATTAAATTAAAAAGGTTGCATTCAACAACATGCACTCAAGGGAAATTAATAAAATTGGTTATTTTTGCAAAAGAAAAGGGGAATGGGAATTTAATCTGGAAACTATCTTGTTGCTTCTCTTGAATATTTTCTTGTTTTGGAGACTTTCATCTTGGTTTTGGGAGGTCTTGAATTGGAATTGTGCAGAGTTTATTTGGAGATTTTTGAAGTGATTGGAGCAGCAACTTGTGAAATTGGAGCTCGACATCGAATCTATAGTTGTGCCAATCGATTGAAGCTAGGTTCCATTGCTTTCTAAATTCTAGCTCTATTTTTTGAAACAAATACATGAATTTCTATGTTGTTTGGTAGCAATTGAATTTCTTGTTTATTCATTTCAAATTGGAGTAATTATCAAATGCACTTGCTAAAGGTTTTAGAAGCTCTTCTTGTAAATTGATTTGTGCAGATCATTTAGTTTTTTCCCTGCACGCTTGGTTGTCATCTTGTTTCATGTCAATAGCATTTTTATGAGTTTCTTAGCCTCATCTTTATTAGATATTGGAGCACCCTATTTTAATGTTCTCTTTTTAAAAGAATCTTTTTGTGAGGCCATTTGTTTAATTTTAGCGCCCCTCTATTTCCCCTACATTTTGGATGGCATATTGCATAACCTCATGCATAGCATTCCTAGTTTTCCGCCATGCTATAGATATTGTATACTTCCATTTAATTCGACATCTCACCTTTGGTTTGCTCTTCTCTTGGGTGAGGCATTTATCTTTCTGTCCGTATTGGGTATTTGTTTTGAAAATTGAAGGTGTCGATTTATATTACTATAGCGTTGGTTTGTGGTTGAGACTAGCATTCGATGCCTATGTCGCTTACTTATATATATCTTGGGATTCACATTCGCTATTTGGTGTTCAATGAGATGACATTTTAATTGGAAGCCAATGTATATGCATTTTTATTTTAATGTCTTTACCTCTGGTGATTGAAAGCGATTACTATTTCCACTTTGACTTCGTTGATTTCGTTAGTTACAATGTTTTATCCCTAGCACAGGGCACTTGAAGGCTTTGATTTTTTTTCATTTGATGGTTATGATTCATTAAGCCTAGCAATCGCTATTGTTGTTCCTTCATAGTAATGAGAATATGATTGTGGTTAGTGCTTCATGTATTTGTTTTATGTTTTTCCATAGGATAGAAGTTCAATGGATATTAATATATATGAGTTCAATTTGTGTAGATTGCCTTGCAGCAGGCATCTAGATCCTTGTGTCTTCTTTCTTCTATCTTACCTAAGAATCTTTTATTTCTACCTAAGCTATGAATGTATTCAGGAATCTAAGCCTAAGCGTACCCTTTGAATGAGGTGAACATTTGTTTTCTTTGTGGATGTCAGCCTGGGTTATGGAATGTAAGTATCGACCCTTGTTTTCATCTACTACTTCAATTTTATTTCTATTAATGCATAATCAAATAATGTTTCAAAATAAGCTATTAGTTTATGCATCTTAGAGTCTACCATAAGCAAACTTGAGTAATCACCTAATCACTGACTCAAGCATCTTATGAAAGCTTAGACAATCGATAAATTTTAATAGGAAACAAATTCTCTTACCTGAATTATCCTATAGTTAGCTCTTAGAGAAACAATGCTAAATTTGCATTCATGTCGTCAGCGTTATCTCCAACGTCCTTTGATGCAAGAAAAAATCTCTAAGTTAAGCTATTCATTCCTTCGGTAACTACTGATGTAAGTGAATGGTTTCCTAGTTAAGTCAATAATATTGACAACGTTAATCCTTATAATAGGATATATAATCTTTCAATTGGGAATCAACTTTGTTAATAAGTGTCAATCTCGGCTAGAGTGCAGTAATATCGTCAATCAAGTTTTCTTTGCTTTGATGGCATTATAGATTTTAAAGTACTTTAAATTTTCTAGGGAATAACATTTCTTAGATGAGATTAAATTAAGGTAAATAGCTTATGTGAGCAAAGAAGCAGTATTGAAGTTGTGCACTTCAGTTCTTTAATGTCTCCGTCTATTTGCTATTCTTCCTTTAAGTCTATTTTGATTAAAATGCTTTGGTGTTCTCTTTCTTAAATTTAAACCTTGGTATCATTTTAGAATTATTGTAGACTTCTTCTTTTAGATCTTCTTAGTGGGGATGCTTGGGGAATGAAATTTGTATTTATAATGTTAAGATATCATTCTAAGTTGATTAAATCATTCTTAGATAAATATGTGGTAGATATTATTTTATTATTTAAAAGAGTACCCTAGTAGAAATAATTGATCTTTTAGAGATTGAAGAATATGAAAAGATGTTTAGCTAATGATGCATATGTATGTTCAATATTGTGAGCAAATAGAAAGAAGAAGGTTAATTAAGGTGAATGATAGGAAGATATAAAATATAGAAATGATTGGTTGAATATTAAGTTATATTTTGTTAGTTTATTTTGGAAGGGCATTGCATCTTGATAGTAAATAATCTATTAAATTGAATCAAGTGGTTATTGTTAAGAGTAATATGAAATGTGGAAATAATGCATTCCATTATTGTAATGTTTGAGTGAGTGCTTGCATTGAATAATGTGTTTAATTAGTGGGATTGGTGATCTTTTTTGGTAATTGTCTAAAAGTGGGAGTCATTTGTATAGGGTGGTTAAGGTTGGCTTCTAGAGGTTTGGGAGGGAGTATTTATATATGTATGGATTCTTATGATGGTTCACTTTGGAAATGGTTTGGCAATAATTTTTGTTTTGTGCAAGATGGTCAATGCTTTGCATTGTATATTGATTCTTATGATTGTGTTATATGTGCAAAAGGGCCTATGCCTTGCATGGTGATTGGAGTCATATGATTATGTTTAGTGTGCAAGATGGTATATTCCTTGCTTGATTGCATAGGGTATACTAGATGCAAGTAGGGGGAGTAGCTGTCAATGGGGGTCAGAACCGAAAGTGGTGTCCAGGGTAACCTATTTGAGAGTTTCTTAATCCAGTGTGACTTAATAATGAATTAGGGGGAATGGGTAGATTACACATTAAACAAGATAATGGATGTCTGTCCCATGCCTGTAGTGCTCATTTAGGCTAAGGATGGGTTGAGAAGGCCTGGTTGGAAAGGCGAAATTCTTTTTCCTCATGAAAGGACTGTTGGTTCCGCATGTTTCACCCTATGGGGCCAATGTCTAGTGAGAGACTGTCACGGTAACCATAGTTGGGGGATGACGTCTAGTGAGAGACTATCAAGGTAACCCATGCCAGGACCATGTGATGACACTCTTCCCTATTACAATATAGCATTCCCTAGTCATGTTTCTCCTTCTATCATGTGGATGCCTCTGGAAGCAATTATGTGTTTATGTGATGTTAATTATGTTGTAGTGTTGTGTTGGAGCCATGTTTAGCCTTATTTTATTAGCCTGTGGTCATCTTGACTATTTTTGGTAGTGGGACCTTGTGTTATCTCGTGGCATGGGTGGTGGACCTCAAGGTTCCACATGGTCGAGAGGTTGGTGATTTTTCCTCCATTGGGTTTCCTTGCTAGTTGTTCGTGTGTGTGGTGACTTCTCTTGGTGTTGTGGAATCCTGTACCTATTCTAGTTCGAGTGTACTATCTTTTATGTATTTGTATTGGACTGTAAATCATTTGTATCATGTATTGTAATTCAGATGTATTGTCCCCATATGTATTGGAGGAAACATTGTTGTAAAAGTTGTAATGTTGTAATAGATGGTAAAAAACTCTCTTGTAATTGAAAATGCTAAGTCATGTATTTTACATATGATAGCTATTTGAAATGATCTTGAATGCTATTTATTTGATGACTTGTTATAGAAATTCATATTTTTTTATCATTTAATGTGATGGATTAAATGAACTTAGCTTGTCAGATAACTCATGGTATCGTTTTAGTTAATGAAATGATTCTTGTTAGTTTGGTTGATAGACACACATTAGCGTAGTCATGGGACCTTGGAGGACATAGGTTAGATTTCATATTATCTTATGTTATACAATCAATTGTGTATTTTTTTTTTTTGTGCCCCTCGATGATTCACCCCATCAGTATTGTAGCATTCATGGTCAATTACCCTTGTTTTGACTTTATTGATGGCTGGATGTTTAAGGTTGTTATTTAGTGTTAATTGTGTTATTCATGTAATTATTGAATTTAAATAAATTATTCATGGATGACTTTTGGAGAAAGTTAATGTTTATGTGTTGCCTTGTTTAGATTGAGATAAATAAATAAATGGAGTTGTTAAATAGTTATTGTTATGTTTAATTTTTAATTAATTCATTAAATTAAATTATGTGATTAAATTCTTTTATAATTAAAATAAAGGTAATTATTACTATTATTATTGTGTGAAAATAAATTAAATTATGAAAAGATAATATAATTCAAAATAGAATAATTAATTGGATGGGATTTTCAAACAAGATGTTAAAGCAATTTCGAAAATGGAAAAAAAGGAGTTCGAGCACATGCATAGCTCTGAATGGGTTGCAAAAAGGAAACTTGTCTTTTTAAGTAATAATTGCTTGATTTTTATTTTCGAAAACTAATATTTTTCTAGTTTTTAATAATGCTCAATTTTGGGAAAATGGGGATTGGTTAATTTTTGGTTTTGAATGAAATTTTTTGGGAACCACAACATTATTTTGTTAGAAAAATACATGTTGTTTTGGGTTTTCGAAGAGAACAAATTTTTTGAGGGAAGAGGATTTTCACTATGATAAGCTTGTTTTTCGAAATTTCCTCTCCATCATCAAAGCATAGGACTCTAGGTTGGCATTGTTTTGCTTTTGATTTCATTTATCTATTGTTTGTGAATGATCACTTTCTCTTTCGTTTGCTGAAAATGATTGCTTGTCATTCGATTGATAAGAAAGTATAATTATGTCATTGGTATTGCATTGGTTTGGATTTTTTTGGATGATTTACTCTTTATTCGAGCTATTCTTAACCCAACTCATAGTTACTATTGGCATTTCATTTTGTTTGAGCATTCAATTTGAATTATGGTTGCATGTTTTCTTCCTCCTTTCAAATTATCTTCTCCTTGAGCCAGTATTTATATTTAAAATCCAATCAACAACTTCCTCTTCAATTGAGATTTATATGCTAGGCGTGGAAGCTTATATGGTTGAACATTCGATATGATTTCCTCATTTTGATGAAAATACCTCCTATTAGAGTTTTATTATAAATACATATAAGTATACCCTAGTTGAAATAAGTTGTATCCATTGTTGGGGAGGAAGGGGTGCAATAAAACTCAAAGTCACTGCTATGATAGGATGGATAGAGCATAAATAAACACACATAATATGCATAGAGGCAGCTAATCATCAGCAATCCAAAACAGACAGAAATTAACTTTACATATATTCCATTTTTGCTTCATAATACAAAAACTCAGAGGACATGCTCTGTTTACACTACAAAAATAAACTTAAACTAACTTGGACAAATTTCCAATACAAAAGGTGCTACACTCACACCGAAATATCCAAGCTGCTACAATCTTGTAGTTGCAACTGACAATGTGTTGAGTCTGCTAAAACATTCCTTGTGCTGCTGTTATTACTGATTTTGTGCTGAACATTATCCACTTCATCTACTGATGCAGGGTCTTCATTTCAATACAAAAAACTTGACTTCTTTCTTGATAACTTCAATGAATCTATTAGACATGCCTTTTTGACTTTTCTTGTTTCAATCTCATGAGAATGAGCACTTAGTTTCAAATTTCAAAATTACCTAATTTCATTAATTGTTGCAGGTATGTTGTGGCTATTGCAAGTCCAAAAATAAGCACTCCTTTTCAAATTCAAAAATACCTACCAAAATTTAATGCTTATGATATACGTTGGGGCAAGCTAATGGTCTTCAAACTGTGGGGTTGACTTGGACAAATCTGCTGACTGTAGAATATTATATTCCAACACTCTCCCTTAATCTGCAAGTCAACTGTCAATCTATTGATTCCTTCCGAAGCTGATCTTCAAAGCTATCCAAAATTACAAGTCTATCTCTTAGGCGTTCAAAACTATCCTTTTCCAATGCTTTGGTGAAGATATCAATGAGCTATTGCTCAGATTTGCAATACTATAATTAAATCTCACCTTGTTCTACCAACTCCCTTATGAAGTGATAATGAATCTCAATGTGTTTGCTTCGTCTGTGGAAGACCAAATTATTTGTCAGTGCTATGGAGGACACATTATCACAATGAATGACTGTGTTGTCAACTTGTTGTTGTTGTAAAACTACAAGGATTCTCAACCAAATAGCCTGGCATGCTGCTGCATTTTCTGCTATGTACTCTACTTCTATTGTGCTGAGAGAGACAATCGCTTGTTTCTTTGATGCCCATGAGATTGCACCCGATCCCATGTTGAAATCATACCTGGATGTGCTCTTCCTATCATCCACATTTCCTACCCAATCACTGTCTATGAAACCATCCAACTTGAACTCATTAGATGTTGCATACAAAATGCCATATCCTATGGTTCCATTGACATACCTTAAGATCCTCTTTCTTGCTTGCCAATGTGTATCCTTAGGTTCCTCCATGAACCTAGATATCAAGCTTACTACATACATTAAATTAGGCCTAGTTGATGTCAAGTACATCAAACTTCCAACCATGCTCTTGTAGAGGGTTGGGTTCACTTCCTTACTACTATCAGACTTGCATAGATTGAGACCTGTTACTGTTGGTGTGGCTGCAGCTGTGTTGTTCCGCATTTTGAACCTTCTTAAAATATGTTTGGAATAGTTAGATTGTGAAATAAAAAGGCCATGCACTATTTGTTGAACTTCTATTTCAAGAAAATACTTCAACAAACCTAAATCCATCATCTCAAATTCATTTTTCATCACCTCTTTAAAATAAGCAATTTTGTTGTCACTGTTACTAGTAAAATTCAAATCATCCACATACAAAACAACAATTAAGATATCACCTTCGGTTGCTTTGATGTAGAGTGTGGGCTCACTGTTGCTTTTTCTCAAGCCATTGCTCAACAAATAGGCATCTATTATGTTGTACCATGCTCGAGGTTCTTGTTCCAGCCGATAAAGAGCTTTCTGGATCCTATATACTTTGTCCTCTTGCCCCAGGACTTCATAGCTAGGTGGCTGCTCCACATACACTTCCTCCTTTAGCACTTTGTTTAAGAAGGTTGACTTTACATCCATCTACAACACTTTCCACTAATGTTGTGCTGCAATTCCTATCACTGTATGCACTATTTCCAGCCTTGCAACTAGTGCATATTTCTCATCATAATCTATACCAGGTTGTTGTTTGTACCCTTTGACCACATGCCTTGCTTTGTGTCTTTCATTTTTCCCTTTAGCTGTACACTTGGTCTTATAGAACCACTTCACTCCAATCACTTGCTTACCCTTGGGTAAATCAATCAACTCCCATGTTTGATTCCTCTCTATAGCATCCAACTCTTCATCCATGGCCTTACACCACTTCTCATCTTTCACTGCTTCCTCAAAGTGTGTTGGATCACTATAGGAGAAGACAACAAAATCCAAGTTCTCATCAAAATCAGCATGTTGTATGCTGTCATAGATCTCCCTCACACTCTTTTTTTTTCTTGGCATCAATGATGCAAGTGTGGGATCTGAGTTTTCTTTCAAATTGCTGCTACTCTGACCTCTAGAGCTACTATACTGCTGATTGTCGGAGCTACTGCTCTACTGAATTCTGGAGCTACTTGTCTGCTGTCTCTACTGAACACTTGTAGAATTATTGTTCTGTTGCAGATCACTAGAGCTTTTATTTTCCAATGCTCTATGATGGTTTCTTGCTGAGCTATTACTCTCTTGAGCTCCCCCTATGTTGCTATCATCTACAACTTCTTCATCATCAAGGGGTATTGTAACATAAATACCCATGGTGTCATCCACCGTTCCATCCCATGCTTCATTTTCAATAAATATAGCATCCCTATTGATTACCACTTTCTTAGTGATGGGATTGTACAATTTTTAGGCTTTTGACTCCTCACTATAGCCTATGAAGATGCACTTTTCTCCTTTATCATCAATTTTTTTCCTCTTCTCTTTTGGCACGAGTGTGTATGCCACACACCCAAATATCCTTAAGTGCTCAACACTCCATTTGTTGTTTGTCCACCCCTCTTGTGGAATCCTATCATGGACAAGTTTTGTGGGGCACCTATTCAGTATATAGATTGTTGTTGCTATAACTTCTCCCCAAAATATGTGTGACAACCCTTTTGCTTTCAACATAATTTATGCCATATCTTGAATGGTCCTATTCTTCCTTTCTGCAACTCCATTTTTCTATGGGGTATACCTTGTTGTAAATAGTTTGTGAATGCCCTCATTCCTACAAAAATTTAGAAATTCATTGGAGATGTACTCTCCCCCTCTATCTATTCTAAGGCTTTGATATAGTGACCACTCTCCTTCTCAATTGTTGCCTTAAACCATTTAAACTTCTCAAAGGATTCTAATTTTTTTTTCAAGAAATAGACCCAAATTTTTTTGTTGTAATCATCTATAAAAGTCATTAAATATGATTTCCAGCTAAAGTAGGGGTTTTCATGGGTCCACATAAATCTGAGTGCACTAACTCAAGAGGTGTTTTGCTCTCCTAGAATACCCAGATTGAAATGGCTGCCTATGTTGTTTTCCTAAAATTGAATCCTTACACTTGCCATCGGGTTCTATAATGGATGATAAACCCCTAACCATTCCTTTCCTAGACAATAAACTCAAACTTGAAAAGATTAAGTTCTCATACCTTAAATGCCATAGTTTGGATGGGTCTTTGATAACTGTCTTGAAAGAAAACTGTTGTTCGACTGCTGACTATTGTGCAACTATTGTGAGTGCTGGAAAATAATGTTGTTGCTAATGGTCTGTTGTTCCTATCACAAACACTATGTGCATCCTGAGAGGAAACATTTTGTTTCTTGTCATTTTCACTGCAACCATCACTCTCTTGCTACCTCCTCTATCAAATATTTTGCATTCTCCATTCTCCATCAAGATTTTGTAACTATTTTGGACCATTTGTCCAATGCTCAATAGGTTATGTTTTATGCCAGGTGCATAATAGACATCCTAGATTTTCTGCTTCTCACCATTCTTCATTTGGATGCTGACAATACCTCTTCCAATGATGGGAACCTTCTCATCATTTCCCATTTTGATTTCTGTTTTTCTACTGATGTTTATGGAGGCAAATAAGTTCTTGTTACCACTCATGTGGTTGTTGCATCCGTTGTCCAAGTACCATACTTCATCATTGCTGCATTCAGCAAGGTTGCAAACAATGAAAATATTTGATTGTTTGTTATTTTTAACTTTGTTATCATTTGCTACGTTAGCATTTTGGCCTCCATGGTCACATTGCTTCTTTCTACACTCACTAGCATAATGGCCATATTTGTGACAGTAATAACACTACACATTACTTTTGTTAGACCTTTGATTTGAGTTGTTGTTGTTCTTCTGGTACTAGTTTGCTGACTGTGAGTTGCTTGGCTCCTTTGTGCTGTCAGAATGTCCTCTTCTAGAATTGTTTCTACTTCTGCCTCTTTGACCTCTACCTCTGTTGTTTCTTCCTTTTCCCCAACCTCTTACATTTATTTAAGCTTTGAATGCTTTCTCTAAGGAAGGAGCAGATCTATTCAACTACTGCTCATGGGTTTGTAGTGAACCCATTAGCTCATCTATAGTCATTTAAGACAAGTCTTTTGGCTCTTCAATAGCAACGACTACATAGTAAAACTTTGTAGGTAGACTTCTTAGGATTTTCTCAACAATCCTTTGTTCTTCCATTGTTTCTCCATTGACTCTCATCTATTTACCAAGGTGGAGACTTTAGTGTGGAAATCTGAAATAGACGAACATTATCCTTCATTTGTAGAGTCTCAAAATTTCTTCTCAAGAGCTGCAACTTAGCTAATCTCACTTTATCAGTCCCTTTATAACTATTTTACAATTTATCCCAAGCTTGTTTTGCATAGTTTGATGCTGCAATACGTGGGAAAATAGCCTCACTCAAGGTTTCCTCAATCAAGCTGAGGGGTTTTGCATCCTTCATTCTTATCTCCTTCAATTGATTTTTTTTGTGCATTTGAAAGGGTTGCAAATGCATTTGGGTATGTGATTTCATTGAACCCATTTGTGACTAACTCCCATAGGTCATTTGCAACTAAGATGGTTCTCATCTTCTTAGCCCATATATCATAATTATGCCCATTAAAATTTGGTAGCTGCTTCCAACCTTTGTTGTCACCTCCTACCATATTTCTCAAATTTGAGAAGACTAAACAATGCCTAAATAACCTAGGGCTTTACCAAAGACACCCACAATAAACTTATTGCCCAAAAAAATAGGGCTCTCATACCACTTGTTGGGGAGGTAGGGGTGCAATAAAACATAAAGTCACTACTATGATAGGATGGGCAGAGCATAAATAAACACATAGAATACACACAAAGGTAGCTAATAGTCAACAATCCAAAACATACAAAAATTAACTTTGCATATATTCCATATTTGCTTTATAATACAAAAACTCAGAGGACATGTTCTGTTTACACTGCAAAAATAAACTTCAACTAACTTGGACAGATGTCCAATACAAAAGGTGCTACACTCACACAGAAATATCCAAGCTGCTACAATCTTGTAGTTGTAGCTGACAATGTGTTGCATCTACTAAAACATTCCTTGTGTTGTTGCTATTACTGATTCTGTGTTGAACATTCTCCACTTCGTCTGCTACTGCAGGGTCTTCACTTCAATACAAAAAACTTGACTTCTTGCTTGCTAACTTCAATGAATCTATTCAAAATGCCTTTTTGTCTTGTCTTGTTTCAAGCTCATGAGAATGAGCGCTTCGTTTCAAATTTGAAATTTACCTAATTTCATTAATTGTTGTAGGTATGTTGCGGTTGTTGCAAGCCCAAAAATAAGCACTCCTTTTCAAATTCGAAAATGCATACCAAAATTTAATGTTGATGATATACATTAGGCAAGTTGATGGTCTTGAAACTGACGTGGGGCCGAGTTGGACAAATTTGTTGACCGCAAAATATTATATTCCAACATCCATTGCTTGTTATACTTTGTGTTTGATAATCGATGGTTGTGTTTTATTTTGGCCTACGAGCTAATTCCCACACAATTTTTTTTATCATTTTTATGGCATTCAATCCATCTACATTAGGCATACATGACTCCTTGTTGCTTCTCATCTCTTATTTTCAATACACACGATAATATCCTTCATTTTATGCATCAATTTTTCTCTATCTACAAAGTCTTATTGTAGAAATTTCGGTGCATCATCCTCAAGTCCTCTGAAGTTCGAATTATTCTTGCTAGTGAGATTTCAATTTAGGGATATATGGAGATATTGATTTAATTGCATTTTGTTATACTTTTTTCGTAGCCTTATTACAATGCATTCATTGGTTTTGATTTCATGCAATCCATGATTTGATTTATGATCATCCTGTGTTGGTTTTGATTTCTTGCAAACTGAATTTAGTGAACTATTCAATGTTTCTGTTAAATGCTAGGCAACCAGTGGTTTGTGTAAAATTCATTGTCCAATTTTTCACCTTTGATTTGGTATGTTCATCAATAAGTATTGATGCTAAGTGGTTGTATAATCATTTAGGCTAAAATTTTCCTTTTGCATATGCGTTATTTTGGGTTGGCATTCAGTTGGAATTCAATGTATACTTTAAGGTTGTGTTTTCTTTGTATTGCGAATTAATAGCATTCGTTCGTCAAAGCTACGTGTTATACATTTATAACTGTTTATTTTAGTTTTATCCATCTTATATTGGGATCAATACTATGTAATACAATGGTTATCTATATTTGCTTTGATATTTATAAAGTGATTTGTAATTTATTTATTAAGTATGGTATTCGTGCTATTTTAGTTGAAGGTTTGATATTGAGTCTGCAAATTTAGTTACATACAATTATTGTTGAATCAATATAGAAATATATAGATATTTATTGGTATATGTAGTGCTTTTAAATTTGTGTTCACTATAGTTTTGTTTGGTTTATTTGGTATGGAACAACAATATATATATATATATATGGGTGTGTATAAATTGTGTATGTTATTATTTATGAATTGGATGTTTTTTATAAGCTACCTTTTAATTGTATATTATATATGTATACATATATAAATATATATGTTGATTAGGGAGAAATAAAAGTTAAATTGTAAACTTACTATGCAATTAAATATTGAGTTCAAGTAAGACTGGATTAAGTGATTGAGTTGTTGAGTAAAATAAGAAGTGACAGTGATGTTTATTTTTGGACTTATTCATGATTGCTTGTTTATTGTGAGGTTGATTTAATTAGTATATTTCAAGGATGCAATGTTTGATTTTTTCCTTGTGATGAATTATGTGTGCAATTTTGGAAAAGTTCATCTTGTTTATTGTGGATGATTTTGGTTACTTTTTCATGGAGGGAAACAGTTTGTGCCAAATGGTTATTGAGAATATTTTGATTTTGTGGTTGATTTTGTATTGAGTTTATTATGTTGGTTTTGATTGAGTTTGAAGACCTCGTTGTGATTTTTCCACTCGTTATTCTACACTTGTTGATTCATAAATTGTGGAGTATTTTATGATTGTCTTTGGTTGGTTGTTCATGTTGATTTTAGAATTGAGTTGTGAATTGGATGATGTTACTATTGATGTCATGGTTGTTGATTTTGTTAAAGTTGTTATTAGCCAAATTGTAAGTTGTTGGGTAATCAGTGGTTGGGTATCATGTGAGGAGAAAATTGAGGTCTCCCCGGGATGCCCTATTGGTTGATTTTACTTTGGACTATTGTGGTTGAATTTGGAATTGAGTGGATTTTTGGTTATTAAGGGACTTCCAGAGGTTGGGGAATTTTTTTTCTATATGATTGGATTTTCATGTTGGTTCTTGGTGAACACTAGATTCTATACTTGATTTATGGGTATGTGGCTTCTGGCCTTGCATTGTGGAATTTTTATCTGTGGAGACTTTGTGTGAGTTGGTGTATGCCTCAATTTATATGATAATTCATGTGGCTTTATATGTTGTGCAAGTTGGCCTACCCATTTAGTGGATTGTAGAGTCTTTTTGTTGCGAGGAAGGGGGAGTGGCTCTCAATGGGGGTCCAACACACAAAGTGGTAGGTCCAAGGTAACCCATGAGAGTTTCTTAATAAAGTGATAATCTAAAATGAATTAGGGGTTGGGTAGTTCACATTAATCAAGATAACGCCTCACTCATGGCTCAAGTGCTTGTTTAGGCTTGAGCTGAGTCAGAAGGCTTGGAATGGCAAGATCAACTTCCTTGTTCTCTTGGAAGGTATGTTGATCCCACATAGTTTGTATGGGGGTATGGTGGACAGTAGAGGTGGTGTAGGGTAACCTAGGATGGGGGTCTGGTAGCCTAGGAAGGTTACACTAGGGTAACCCATAGCAAACTATGTGATGACACTCCTCCCTATAGCAACCTTGTTTCCCTAGTTTGTTTTCCCCATGTTGTTCTTGTACTTCTAGAAGTGGTTGTTTCTTTATGTTTTGTTTGTTACTTTTGTATGTTGAAGTCATGTTAGCCTATGTCTTCTTGACTGTTTGTGTAGTGGGTCCTTATTGTCATCTCCTAACATAGGGGCGGACCTTAGGGTTCCACATGGTCAGGTGGAACGTGTTAGCACTCTATTGGGTTCCCGGTTGATGTTCATGAGCATGGACCTGTACCTTTTATTGTGTTCCAGATCTTGCACCAGATTCTTGTGGTAGCATGGATGTTATGTATTATATACATTTTAGTTGTATCACATTATGTAATTGGGGAGTCCCTCCCATTTTATGTTGGGAAGCATTGATGTAAAAACTTGTAAATAGTGTAAGTATTTACCCCTATATATTGAAAGTTGTATATATGTTCATTGGTTCATAATATATGATCTTTAATGGTGTTGTATCTATGGAAATATTTAAATTTAAATTCATAAATGTGATGGATGTATTCTTTGGTATTATCTTGTGATCGGTTGGATGTATGTACATTGTTTAGTTACCCTATATAATGGTTTTATAATGAATACTTGTGAGTAGATTTCCATTGTTATGGAATTGGGCTAGGATAGAAATTGATAAGTAGGAGGTATTTTTCCACAGTGTGTCAAATTATGATATTGCTATCAGGATTCAACCGTGTAGTTTCGAGTCAAACTCATTGACCCATGTTTCATGAGTAGTGGTTCACCGGAACCCATCTCTCATGATATCGAATGGTCCACTTAGCACTCATTGCATCTAGGTGATGCTCACAGAGGTGAAGCACTGGTCCGTCCCGGGAGGTCACCCATCCCGGTACTGCTAGCTCAAGCGCGCTTAACCAGGAGTTTTCTCCAAGGTTAAGCCCACTTGAGTTGTTACCCCATTTGCAAAACCTTCAGCAAGTGTTGTGCCTTATGAACCATTCATTATAGAGCCCCTTTAGCTCATCAATTGATAAGTAGGAGGTATTTTCCACAGCGTGTCAAATTATGATATTGCTATCAGGATTCAACCGTGTAGTTTCGAGTCAAACTCATTGACCCATGTTTCATGAGTAGTGGTTCAGAACCCATCTCTCATGATATCGAATGGTCCACTTAGCACTCATTGCATCTAGGTGATGTCACAGAGGTGAAGCACTGGTCCGTCCCGGGAGGTCACCCATCCCAGTACTGCTCCAGCTCAAGCGCGCTTAACCAGGGAGTTTTCTCCAAGGTTAAGCCCGCTTGAGTTGTTACCCCATTTGCAAAACCTTCAGCAAGTGTTGTGCCTTATGAACCATTCATAATAGAGCCCCTTTAGCTCATCAATTGATAAGTAGGAGGTATTTTTCCACAGCGTGTCAAATTATGATATTGCTATCAGGATTCAACCATGTAGTTTCGAGTCAAACTCATTGACCCATGTTTCATGAGTAGTGGTTCAACAAGAACCCATCTCTCATGATATCGAATGGTCCACTTAGCACTCATTGCATCTAGGTGATGCTCTACAGAGGTGAAGCACGGTCCCCCGGAGGTCACCCATCCAGACTAGCCAAGCGCGCTTAACCAGGAGTTTTCCAAGGTTAAGCCCTTGAGTTGTTACCCATTTGCAAAACCTTCAGCAAGTGTTGTGCCTTATGAACCATTCATTATAGAGCCCCTTTAGCCATCAATTGATAAGTAGGAGGTATTTTTCCACAAATGCACAAATTATGATATTGCATCGTGGATTCAACCGTAGTTTCGAGTCAAACTCATTGACCCATGTTTCATGAGTAATGCTCACCGAACTCATCTCATGATATCGAATGTCCACTTAGCACTATTGATCTCAGGTGATGCTCACAGTAGAATGTCGCCCTTGAGGTTCAGCCCCAGACGTTCAGCTAGGGGAGTTTTCTCGCTTCCCGTTGAGTTTGCCTGAAAGTTCAAAAGTAGCAGCATGCAGTTACCATTATAGAGCCCCTTTAGCTCATCAATTGATAAGTACGAGGTATTTTTCCACAGTGTTTAAATTATGATATTGCTATCAAGATTCAACTGTGTAGTTTCGAGTCAATACCTCCTTGAATAATAATTTGACACGCTGTGGAAAAATACGCTAAGTGGACCGTGTAGCAATATCATAATTTGACATGCTGTGGAAAAATACCTCCTACTTATCAATTGATGAGCTAAAGGGGCTCTATAATGAATGGTTCATAAGGCACAACACTTGCTGAAGGTTTTGCAAATGGGGTAACAACTCAAGCTGGGCTTAACCTTTGAGAAAACTCCTGGTTAAGCTTTTGAGTCGGAGCATCGGGATGGGTGACCTCCCGGACCCACTGCTTCACCGTGAGCATCACCTAGATGCAATGAGTTAAGTGGACCATTCGATATCATGAGAGATGGGTTCCTTGAACCACTACTCATGAAACATGGGTCAATGAGTTTGACTCGAAACTACACGCTGAACCGATAGCAATATCATAATTTGACACGCTGTGGAAAAATACCTCCTACTTATCAATTGATGAGCTAAAGGCTCTATAATGAATGGTTCATAAGGCACAACACTTGGCTGAAGGTTTTGGTAATGGGGTAATAACTCAAGCTGGCTTAACGCTGGAGAAAACTCCCCGTTAAGCTGCTGCTTGAGTCGGAGCAGCACGGATGGGTGACCTCGACGGACCAAGCTTCACCTCCGTGTGAGCATCACCTAGATGCAATGAGTGCTAAGTGGACCATTCGATATCATGAGAGATGGGTTCCGGTGAACCACTACTCATGAAACATGGGTCAATGAGTTTGACTCGAAACTACATGGTTGAATCCTGATAGCAATATCATAGGATAGAAATGTTCATAACTAATGCAGTCATGTTATCCGAGAGGACTAGGTAGATGATGTATATGTATAGTTTCAATATTATTGATGTATGTTATTTTACAATTCACATTAGATTTACTTAAAAAAAAATTGTGTTATAATTGTTAGTTTTTGTGTAACGCCCCCGCCACGCAACCCTAGGGGAAGTTGCAATTAACAACATAAACACAATAATTTTTTTTTTAAACAAAACAAAGTGAATGAAGGTTCACTACACAATGCCAACAACCCCTAAGGTTACGAGATTGAGTTTACATCAACCCAATTATGAAACATGAATTAAAACCATTACATATAATTGATTAACAAAATAATACACATACATTCCATCCATGATAAACTTAAATCAAAGACATAAGAAATCCACATGATCCCAATAATACACTTTACAATAAGGTTACAACACTCATTCCCCGAATGAGGTAATTCCAAAATATAAGGTTACAATATACAATTTCCACCTTGATACAAAGAGGGGATTAAATTACATTTATAACTGAAAGAATAAAACATGAAGGACTAAATCCCACGAGCTCTCCAACTGGAAATCTTGTCCATAAGAACAAAAGCTGACCCAACGGATTAAGATACATGTTCCACCCAACCATGTGATACCCAAAGGCTCACCCCCCGGGGTGTTGTCATAATAGTGGTTTACAATTCCTGAGAGGAATGAATTTTAGCTGAAATCACATATTTTTAGAAAATATAATGATGTAAGCCTTAAAAAGTTCTATTTTAAGGATTCCAATTGAAGAGGGTTTGATCAAATCACCTTAGATCAAACCCTCTTGGATAGAACCTCGCTAGTTTTAAACCATACCTATAAATGCATCTCCTTTACACCTATCAAAATGCTGATAAAAAATCACTTTTGATTTAGATTTTGGGGGATCAAATGAATTCAATTAAAATTTATTTCAAATGATTATGGTATTCCTCAGAACAAGCTATCTAATGAATATAATTTTAATATGTTTTGGTTTTGTTATGTATTTGTTTTTTAAGTTTTATTAAACATAGGTTTTTCATCGAAAATGAATTTGTTTGTTCTTCACATGTGGAAAAGAAGATTATCAAAAAAAATAATAATAATAATAAGTGCACCAGATATTGAAGTCCTTGATCCAACAAAAAATAAAATAAAATTTTGACATATACAAAAAAGTTACGATATACAATGTCTGTGGTTTGAATTGTAATTTGTTTGACTTTGAAACTTGATTAAGGAAAAAATATTCAATAAAAACTATCTAACCAAGTGGAAGCACTAAATATCAAAGTTACAAATCTAAATTTGAAAGAATTAGAATTTTATCCTTCATGAAAAAAGTTATGCGCTATAATGCAAAGGCCACTTTTAAAAAAATGTTGTTTTCTAAAAAATCTATTTTCGTGGAGATGGAAAAGAAGTACAATTTGATTCCAAAATTTTTGAAAAAAATATTTTTAGAATCTACAGACAAAATTTGATGAGACTCTAGTTTGCACCATCTTCAAATTCCTCACAGTTTAGCCGCTATAGGTGCCCAAATGTAAAATTTTTGTTAAAAATAATAATTTCAGTGTCCAGTTTGGCCAAAAATTGTAAACCACTATTATGGGATCACCCCCCGTGCTAGGAGATAGTAACAAGGATTCCTAGGCAAGACCATCCACCACTAGACAAAGGATAACTAACACTGACACAACCAATCAAATGAGTCATACAACCATAAGAATAACACAAGTACAACTCTAACATCAGTGACATAAGTCACATTGCTTCCAGAAGTAAAATAGATTGAGTAAGATAAGAAGACCAAATACATAAACCAAATACCAACTGTTGTCGTAAAAAGAGTGTCATCACACAAATCGTCATGGGATATCCATCTGGGAATCTTCCTAGGCTTTGGCCCCCACTATGGGTTGTCCAGGTGGCCTCTACCGAATCCCGACACCCATGCTCACTCATGCGGAATCAAACACCTCTCATAAGGACAAGATAGATGACCTTGCCATTCTAGGCCTTCCCGTCTCATCCCAAGTCTATACAAGCCCTTGGGTCCATGAGCGAGGCTCAATTATCTTAATTAATGTGAAATACTACCTAACTTCTAAGTACATTAATTTAGTTATCACTTGATTAAACCACTTATGAAGGTTTCCTAGTTTACCTCTTTGGGCTTTGGCCCCAAACAGAAGCCACTCTTCTACTTGAAAACATACCAAACAAAACAAATTATCAAGAGAATCCCAAGTGCATACCAATACGATAAAACCACTCCAACTCTAGGAGGAACACATAAATAAAACTCACTCCAAACACTGGAGACAACAAAAGTGAAAACTCTCTCCAAACATTAGAGGCTACAAAGGTTCAATCCCTCTCCAAACACTGGAGGAAACGAAGGTCAAACCCTCTCCAAGCACTGGAGGATACAAAGGTCAAAACCCTCTCCAAACACTGGAGGCAACAAACACATACTCCACTCCTAATCCAAAGGAGACACCAGACTCAAAACCCACTCCTAATCCCAAGGAGGCACAAAACCCAAGACAATCCAAAGGTTGACTATCAGAGTGACAATCCAAAACTATGAACGACCCCTATCTGGAAGAGTTCAAAACATTTACTCTATTCTCACAACATCGAGAAAGAATAATTAAACACTAAAAGCATTTCGAGCAGTTAAATAAACTAATGTTCGAATTTCCTAAATCCAGTCAATCACAGTTTTCATTTCTTGTATGTATCCAATCAAATAAACCAATTTCATTTCACGATATTGAAGCATTTAAAACCCAAACATTTACTCTACGTTTCGCAATTAAATTCCATAATCAATGCGTTTTAATAAATAAAGTTGAATTTGATTAAAAATAAATCATTTGTTAACTCTACGTTTGGCAAATATATCCATTATCAAAATATTCTAATAAATAAAACATTTGGTTAAAATCATTTAAAAATTTTGTCATCTTAATAGTAATTAATTAATTAAAACTCATTTATCCGAAATACAATATACATTAAATATATAACTACATAAAAATATATATTAAATGTATATACTATGATATATATTTATTTATTTAAATATTTAAATTCCATTGATATTCACAATTTAATCAAAGCAACAAATTTATTTTTAAATAAAATATATTAAATATTTTGATATATATATATACACTATGTATATATACAATTAGATATATATACATAAGTATATATACATATATATAATATATATATATATATATATATCTATATTTAAATTAATTATTATTTAAATATTAAAATAATATTATATATGTAATATATATATTATATATTAATATTATTATAATAATAAATAATAAATATAAAATAAAATATAAAAAAACAAACAAAACAAAATTTAAATTTCGTTTGAAATAAACGAGCCCTAAATTCAGGCGTAGCTGCCATGCAGCCTCCCCCGCGTGGGGGGTGCTGTGTGGGTAGCGGCACTGCCTATGGGTAGTGACGCTGCTTCCACACAGTTCCTCCCACTGGGGGGGCATTGCGTGGGAGCAGTGCCTCCCTCCACGAGCGGCACAGGGGTGCAGGGCTTCGGCCCTGCCCTCCGCCATGGCCATACAAAACAATTTTTATTATTATTTTATTTTCAACGTTTCCACAATGGCAAAAAATACAGGGTTTCACTGCCTTTTTCAAAAGCCCTAAATTTTTTTAAATAAAATCAAATATATTTGTATATATATGTGTAAATATATCTATGTATTTAAATGCATAGGTATATTTACAAATATATATACCCAGATTTTTCATTTTCAGTGAGATTGTGCAAATAATCCATTTAAATTGCAAGAACATAAATAAATTTTCCAAAATAACAAAAGGGTTTAAAGATCTAGTTTTGAAATAGAGATTTCTTTTGATTTTCTTCCTATTTCATTGTGTAAGTTTTGTTTTGGTTTTCATTTGAAGATCTATCAACAAATTTGCAAATCTAAAAGCATTTCTCATGGATTTTCTTTGAATCTAAGCAACATTTCAAATTTTAAACTTCTTTCAAAATGAAGCAAGAAATTAAAAAAAAAGGAAAAGGAGGAACCTTGTGTTTTCTCCCCAAGTTTGAAGCTTTCAACAATGGTGAATCCAAGCACTTCTTCAACTCCAAAATCAGCCCAAGCAAAGCTCTCCACCAAAGACCAAGAATTTTTTTTTTGCAAAATGAAGTTTCATCCCTTTACATAGGGTTTTCCCCAAATTTGGCCAAAACCCTAAAATGGCCCACTTACTAATTTTTAAATCATTTGGAGGATATTTCATTTTTAAATTTTTAAAACACTTTTATTTCAAATTGAAATCTCATGCAAATTCAAATTTTCATTTAAAACTAAAATCTCAAAGTTGCAAGAATTCCAAAGTTTCCAAAATGTGACATTTAAATACATTTCCATTTTTTTATTATCATTTAAATCAAATCTCTAATATGATTTTCATTTCCATTATAATTTAAATTTAAATATACAATAATGGAAAAATAACTATTTCATTTAATTTATCACCATTAACCTAGTTAATTAATAAACTAAAAATGATCTTATTAATTAAATCAAAATAACTAATGGAATAAATTGCATTTCAACATTGAAACTAAATACATTAAATCATCATTTAAACCATATCTACCATTTAATAATCATTAAAATAAGGAAAGAAAGGGTTAATCAGAGAGGAAATAACCAAATCAAACCCGCTAAACCTGACAACAAACTATGACTAGGGTGACGACTTGGCACGGAAAACCTAGTTACTATCTCCCAATCAATTTCCATTGGTCAATGGACACACTCAAACCTGTGAAACCAGGTGGAGTTGATGTCTTGTACCTGCAGTTCTGCAAACAAAATGAGTGTTGAACATGCATATAACATAGTAGACACACTGTGAAGGGGAAATCACAGTATCACAGGTGCTCGCATGCAAGTGATGTAATCCCGTCCCCTTCACCAATACAATATTACTAACTAACGAATCTAACATCAACAATATAATAAAAGTATAAAGCATCGTTAATTTCAAATATCTGCTAAGCTAATCCAAAGCATGCCTTAATGATAATGTTAGAGTAAAATGCCATCACATCAAAATAGAACATTCACATCGCTTAATAGTCAGTGATTAATTAGCAACCAAGCACCTTAATTCAAGTGTTAACAGAAACAAGGCATAACATAGAAAAACATTGTTTGATCAATAGAGCACAAAATGGAGGGGTGTTACATTTTGTGTCCTTTGGGATTTGCATGGCAGGGCGTTACACTTTTTTTTATAAAAAAAGTGTTTTGTTTTTAAGTCAAGTTATGTGTTGTCCTCTGGGGTTTCATGGAGGAGCATTACATAAGGTAGGTTGGAAAGTAAAAAGGTATAAATTAGATATCAAGTTTTATGATGAATGTTATTAGAGGAAAGAATGTCCAAGGATAAATTTAGTTGCATAAGTAAATGATTTAGCTAAAGTTAGTCTTCATTATTATTATATGCATGCTCAAATTTTTATCTAGCATAGGGGAAGGAAATGAATGTATATATATGATTCGCTAACTATTGAGTTTGATCTTGTTAATATTATGGATAGGTAATTATTATATTTCTATCCAAACACGTATTGGGGAAAAATCCATGTGAGAAAAGTGTCAAAGGGAAAAGGGGAGAATTATCTAGGCCCAAGTTAGATGGTTGCTTTTGAATTTTTAATTTTGAGCCTATGACCTAAGAGGTAGTAATGGTTTTGTGTAAGTTTTAATTGTGTTTAGGAATTTGATGATGGGTAGTTTAATATAAGTATGTTTTGTGGAGTCCTTTTTGAATCAAGCCAGGTGATTAGGGATGTGAATATAATTAGGGTTTTGAAATCCTTAGTTAGGCCTTGAATTTTGAATTGGCCATTAAACTGATCTTTTAATGGTGTTTTTTGGTCAATTTTCTTGTTCTTAGTGCATAAATAGACCCCTAGGCCTATACCTAGGGAAGGGGGCTCTTTAGACATGTGACTTTGTCCTTGGGGCATGATATGACCCTTCAAAAGTCCATTTGAAAGAGTGTGATGAATTTGAGTTTTTGGGAGTTAGGGGAAGTGACTTGTCACTCTCCCACCTCACTCACCAAAATTCAATAATGACCTTGGGAAGAGCATCAAGACATTCACATGTGTGAAACCACCTTGTAAGAGATATTAGATAGAGTGTCATTGTACATTTTCCATCTCCCCAAAAGTCTCACATATGTGTGAGAACTTGTGGGGATATGTGCTGGAAGATCGAATGAGAGTGAAAAGTGTCACTCCCTCATTCAAGTGAATTCAAATTGAATTCCTTTATAGTTGGGTGGAAAAAAGGAAATGGATGTTACCCACTTCTCCTTTTGGAGAATATTTTTTGAATTGGAAGTTTGGGGAAAGAAAGGAAGAGAAATTTGGAAGAGAAGCAAGAATCTCTCACTTGTGAAGGTGTTCAAGGGGCAAGATGGTGGAGATAAGTTGTTTTCCTCATTTCTATCAAATATGCTTGAGTAGGAATTTTTTTGTTGTGTTATTTTGTCACGGGTTTTAAAACAAGTGGGGAAGAGCCCAAGTTTTTGCGTATGTGAATTTAGAGTTTATTTGGTGAATGGGTAAATAGAAAATTGTAGATAAGCTATTCTTTTAGTCTTCCTACCAAGATCATTGATAAGTATTTTGTTTCTTGCTCGAGGGTATGGCTAGAGCCCAAAAGGCTTCATGATGCCATTAAGGTAGGGTAGAGAGCAATCCCTAATTACTTGTGTGTCATTCTTGTATTCTCAAATGTTGGTTACACTATGAAATAACTAGTATTATGTTGTAAAATGAAAAAAATGAAAAGAGCAAGTTGTGTCCATTGGTATATCTCTTTAAAGTCTCATGTTTATGTTATCTGATTTTTAGCTTTCAGCCGAAATCAGGTAACCATAGTGTTGTTCTTTTCATGTTGTTTAAACATTTAAAGATAAACCATAAAACTGCTAGTTTTAACATGCATGAGGGAGTGATTTTCAAAGTAAATCAGATTACATTCTTTTTCCATTTCAATGGTGCATTACAACAAATGAGAAAGAGAATCATGTATTCAAATGTAATTTATTTTATTGATAATCATTAATGTACATGTCCCTCACAATCCAAGGGAATAGCTTTCTTATTCAAATGAAAATATGAAACAACTTATACATGAATAAGTAAAGGAAAGAGAGAATGTGCATGTAAGAATGGAACCAGTGATTTCCTATGAATGACTACTTACAAGTTGCCCTACTATTGCCCTGAATTGCTTGTACCCCTCCCAGCTCCGTTGCGCTCCTCTCCCTGCATCTGAAGAAAACATGGTGTTAGAGTGAGGCTCTAAGCAATGAATGATTCAATCCTTGCATACACACCTACCTATGCATGTATAAGTTGATCCATAAATGCATTAAACAAAAGAACATTCGACGTATGCATTTATTTTCTAACTATTTGCTTCATGTGCAGATTTAGGACAAGCCTGATTATTGTTCAAATGTAGCATGTGGGGTAAATTTGGCTCCCACAAGGGTAGAGCTCAACGTGCTTTGAAAGAAAAGGAAATTGAGCAACTTGATCAAAGATTTATCTCTTATCAATGCATTAAATCAATATGGAATCATACTGGTTGATCAACTTTCATTATCAAATTCAAAAGATGCATCAAGTTCAATTATGCATCAAAGTGTTTTAAAGATGCATCAAGTTCAATTATGCATCAAAGTGTTTTAAAGATGCATCAAGTTCAATTATGCATCTATTTAATAATGAGGAAGCATTTCAAATTGTTGTCAAGCCCCTCTCACCACAACCCTATTGGGAAGTCACTCATCACATAGGAAAGCGAGTTGTTAGGTCACCCACACATGTGACAGGTGGTTGTCAAACAAAGTTAGAATGAGGAGACTATGCATGTTTATCACATTTAACTGCAGCAGGAGTAATGGTTGACTCATGGTCATGGTACAAGTATAAGGACAACACCTTTTCAGGAGCTTACAAGGTTGACAGGCATGAAGGATATCCAAAACAAACATAACTGTCTTCATGGAAAAGAAACATGGCCATCTAATTCACTACCCCATGAGTTAGATGAATATGATGTCCTTGAGATTGAGAGCATGATAGGTTTGAGTGCATTCTGAACATGAAAAATGAGGACAACAACTAAAGAAAAAATCTAAAGTTGTACAAGGCTGAGTTCAAGGCCTTCTCAACCAAACATCAGACAACATGTTTTCTAGCTAGCAATCAATGCGTGAGTGATGAGAAAAGGAAAAAGGGAAAAGACATCCAATAAGCATCAACTCTAGTTGACATAGACATGTGCATATCATAAATATATCATTACAAGAAGTCATGACAGCAATAGAACCCTTATATGATGTGATCAAGAGACAATTGCTATGCCATAACACAAAGGTCTGCTATCCTCTAAACATATTACCAAGAAAGGAATAGGCATGACCATCAGATGATATGAAACACAATCCATTCACCACAAGTTTTGAGCATAAGTAAGGATCATTCCTAGATTCAATCAAACGGTAGCAACCATCACCTAAAATGGGGCAGTCATGTGCATTGACAAACAAGATGTGCTTCAAGGAAGGCATGGGGTAGTGCATTTCACTATCAAGTAACAGGGACAACAAGTAGTACAATGGTACAAATGTCATGAGTTAGCAGCCATGAAGTGTAAGACAACATCGTTGTCCTCAAAAAAAACAACACATAGTGATCAAATAAATGTGAAAATCAATGAAAAAAACCAAAAGGAGTCCAAGGTTTCTATGCAAGAACAGGGGATTGATATCTCTCAGTGATAATTCCAAGACACTCATAGTAATGTGTCTACTCACTATCATAATGACTAAGAACAGTCATCAAATGAATGGGGATCAATACATAGACAATCAAAAGAAATGGCAGTCACCATTCAAGTAGTCTACCAAGATCATGATTCTATTTGACAAGGGGCAAGGATCAGTCATGAGTTATGAAGGAGACCATATATGCAAGTAAGCATTTAATCAAGCAACATGGGCTAAATTTCTATAAGGAGTCGCATGACAAAAATAAAAGGAAAAGTAAGTGCATTCAATCTGGTTTGTACTTGTAAAGCACAGTAGGTGTCTTTACATTAAAAACAGTGACTTTAATACATTACAAAATCATTGAGTGCTCAAACTATAATGAGGTAAGCATGCAACAAGATGTGCTCTTGTATTCTTGACTTGTCAATCAGTTGAAAGCATAGTCACCATAGTAGTCCCTACAATTACATGATAATTGTATAATAACTCAATAAGAAAGCAACCATTTATGAAGATAGTTTTGTAGTGGATAGTCATGTGCATACAGTAGCAACTCGAAGGTACAATCCATGATTTATCACTGGAATAGTCCTTTAGATGCAATATCATGGTAGGGAGAGATCCTTCATGATCATGTCTTAGTAGCTTGAGTAGTGTGCTTTTCATAAGGTGTTTGTGGTGTGAGTGAGGTTGTGTCATTGTCACTCATGGTAGAGTTGATAAGGATAAGCAAAATGCTTGAGGAGCAGTTGCATCAGAAGGCAGTATTACAAAGACAACATTGATCTTACTTAACCAGTACAAAAGAAAGGTATATTCATGTACAAGCATATGAAACAATTACAAGGGATAGGGAAATTGTAGCAGACATGGTACTTTCATGAGTTTCAGTCAATGATGGTGTTTCCTATAAAGGATTCAAAGGGGACAGTTCATTATTTTCATAAGATCTGAATGTGTGCATTGATAGGCCATCATGAAGAGACAAGACCCAAGCCATGGTCCACGGTGGTGGAGAGTACAAGAACAACATTGTGATTTCAAATAGCATTTACACATTCTTGTTCCATGATCTAAGGGTCTGATCTTAGGTCTCCTCATTGAGTGAAAGGTCCGTTTCTCAGTGGAAAGGTCTTTTCTGTTACTCTTTCCTTTTCCATCTTTTGAGGACTGTAGCAGCATATGGGTGGTCTACTCCTTAGATCACAAAGGTATGGGAAGCATAGTGATAGGAAAGTTCAATCAAAGCATATTATAGTAAACATTGTATCTGAGATAGGTGACATGAAATGTGCAAGCCCAAGAACAATGACCTTGGAGTTTATTGGACAGTCAATTCAATAGAATGGTGAAGCCCTTTCAAGGCTTTAAACTGCACAAGGAGATGATAAAACATACAAGTATTTGAAGTGGAGTGAGAACATGGAAGCATTGGAAATGTATTTACTTCACTTACAGAAGCAAAATGAACTACTTTTTAGCATAATTTTGAACTTGAGAGCCAGCCAAATGAATATAAACAAACTAAAAAGGAAAATGCAGGGATGATAAAGAAAGCATTCTATAAAATGAAAAAATCCATTTTTATGCATCATGGCAGGTTGTGGTCTGAAGTGGCCTTTTTCTTGCAAATATAAAAACCCACTTGGGGTTTTGGTCAAAGAGGCAATGTTGCTTTAAGGAATTTACAAGATTTTTTTCATTTCAAGCAACAAACCAGAACCTTTCAAAGAAATCACATAACCCACTTGGGTTTTCTACTAACAATTGCAATTTCAACAAATATGAGTGGATTTGAAGGAAGCCCCAACAAGGGTCTTGCTCAAAATGCAGAAAAAGGTAGAAAAACAACAAATGCAAGAAAACCTAGTTAAAAAAAATGGAGGCCGAACCACAGCCGATTCTTTCTTTTTCTACATTCTAGGAACCCATCTGGGTTGTCGATGTTTGTGAAATTCAAGAAGGAAACTAGAAGAATACAGGAGGGTTAAGAGATAAATGAGCATGAACACATTTTTCCTGTTCATTGCCGCAACCAATGCTTGCTTCTTTTATATGAACAACAGAAAAGAAACAAAATGGAATGTCCTCATTGACAAGCACCAAAAAGAAGCAAACATTTTATGCTCTATTCTTAAAAGAAGAAACAAGAATCTGGGTTGTTTTGATTTGAATCAACAAAAAATGGAGTCTATTGAATACTTACCCAAAGTTTTTCTCACACAAGCTATGCAATTTGTAAGTTTTTTTTGTCTTCAAAGGATTCATACTAGCTTCTCATGGCTGCTATCAACAGAAGAAGGCAACAACAGAAAACAAGTTCATGAAGAAGGTCCTTCAAAAAATTTTATAGCTGTAGACTGTAAGTCCAAAAAATAATCTCAAAGTGAGGAAAGGAAGTTTTAATGCAAGAAAACACAATTACCTGAGTTCCCATGGTGTATTTCATGCAAAGAATGTCAAAAATCGACCAAAAAACTAGTGTCGACATCATTTTCTCGTGCTTGCTCAAACCCTAGCGGCCAAGCATCATGTTTTCCAGATTCTTCCAAGTGACCAAATGATGGTGTTTTCCCATCATTCGAATATTATTATTAGGGTTTGACCCTATTATTTTCCATTTGATGGGATTTTTATCCCTTATTTTAAAAATAAAACTCATGAGAAATATGATGGGGGCCAAAAATCACTTACCATTGCCTTAGGTTTTTTATGCCTTTATCATACTTTCCCCATTCCTTAAGCTTTGTTGTGTCTCAATGTGTCATGTGTTATCACCTAGGCATTTTATGCCTTGTATATGGTCAAGTATGGTGCTTTTTCTATTAGCCCAATATCATGTGTTTAGAATATGCTTTCCAAGAGTCTTGGAGGTCAGCCTTATGAGCCAAGTGATATTATGTCACGTGCCTTTGCAAACCATGTGATTATGACATGTGTGGGAAGAATGTAGAATATGGGTGGTAAGTTGACAGTCAAGGTGTCTTTAAAACTTTTGGAAGCTTTTATCACAACTTTTGATGCTACATTTTATATCTGGAGATATCATGTGAAATAATTTGCAGATCACATTCAAGTTGCTTTTCAATGTAAATGTAATAATTTTAAATGGTGGAGCCTTTTAGATTGAGCTTAATTGTAAAGTGTTTTGCTAAGTGGTTATTTATAAACCACTTAGCAAAATAACTATATTTATGCTTTAAAAGGCCATGTGCTTTCAAAAAACACACATGTTGCATGATAAGGAATATGGTCAAGTGTTGAAATAGGACCAATGATGACTTGCAGAGGTGTGGGGAGTGTGAGATGTTGTTTAGACTATTTTGGTGAAGAATGAGGCCAGCTGGAGGTTTATTTGTCACACTTTTGGGATGTCTATTGACTTAGCTTTTTTTTCCTCCATGTAGAAGGAATTTTAGAGACTTCTAGAAGGTTCTTTTGGAGCCATTTCTATTTTATTCGATGATAATCTTCTAGAAACACATGTGTGGGAGGTTTTGGTGGGTATTCGGTTAAGTATGTTCATTTTTGAACTTTTGAGGGAGTTCTTTCTTTTTCAGCAGGAGGATAGCTACTATCTTGGAGTTATTTTTTGATGAAGCTACATTGTAACTCAGACAGGCTTAATATACAGTAAGCACTTTCAATTGATATAGTAGAGAAATTTTACCTCCTCATTTTTTGTTTCTCATGTATGCGGTTAATGATTGATCAGCTTGTTTTGTGAAATCTATTTTTCCTTGCAAGCTTGTCTCATGTTATGTATCTATTTAGCAGAAGGTGTATGTTTGCAAGTTGTAAGTTGTGTTGTTAATGCTGTTGATTAATTGTGAAATCTATGTTTTCCTTTTCATAGCATTATTTATAGACCTTCTTATGAAATATTCATGCAAACTGCATTATTAAGTGAGTTGTGTAAGTCCAGCTGTGTGATATTAATTCAAATATGATAAGCTGTTAATAGGTCTAGATTGTTTGGTGTATCACTTTTGTTTTCCTTTCAGCATTAAGTTTATTTCATGCAACTCTTACCCTTACCTCAAAAATTCAATAGTTAGGTGATATCAAATGGGGAAGCCAACCCACAATCTAAAGGTCTTCTTTCAGATAGGTTACCCACAACCTAAAAGCATTCCAATGTTGGTCCAGATCTGCTAAGTGCAATTGGAAAAGCTTAGCAAAGAGGGTGCAGATTTGAGCCTCCAACAATTTATATTATAAAAAATGGAATGAAAATATTTCTTATTCAATGATGTGATGCATGTTTCCAACTATTGTTTTGTAAATGGAAGGGATAATGGAGTCAAAAACTTTTTAAAGGTCCTCATATTATATAGCATGGATTGTGAAAGGATGTTGAGACCTTAACCTTGTATCTTGTCTCATGAATTCCTTGTAGTAGAAATACCTCTAGGTTGTGGCAAATAATTAGATAATGGTATTACTTTTGTTAGGAAAAATTAGATTTAAATGAATATTGTGTCTCCTTTTGTATCCAATGAAAGAAAGATTTTTATTTAACTTTACAAGGAAAGTTTCTATCATTGTGAAGTTACTATGTGTGTGAATATGGTTAAAGATACCCATCAACTATATTATTAATAGTCTAAGTTTTCATGCGATTCTTAGTCTCCTCCATTAATTCATAAATTATTAGGAAACATTTATTTGTGGGTCATTGACTATGAAAAAAGGAATAATATTTATAACCTTTTTTTAATAATTTTTAATCTTTTTTTTTTTTGAGAATTTGAAACAAGTCTAGTACATATATATATATATATATATATTAGAGTAAGGGGAATGACCTTTGAGTTGATGAACACAATATTGTTTACAATAGAACTATTTTCAAGTTCTTATTTTAAAGACAACTAATAAATTGGTATAATATGTTATTTTGGATAAATGGAAAAATCAATTATTGAGGTTGTAAAAAGACTTACTTTCTAAAGTTGTAAAATATTATTTTCTAGATTGTAAACAACTCTATATCTTTGGAGAAATATAATATAATTTTCTAGATATATATTAACCAACTAATAATCTTGATAAGGAAAAATAAAAAGACAACTCATATTACATAATCATGATTAAGTCTTTCTTAAAAGCATTCCTAAAATATTAATTAAATCTAATAGTCAGATTGGAGAAAGAGATTATTAGATAAATAATTTTAGATGAAAACTAAATAAATAATGGAGATTATACATCATCAAGTTTAGTTCAGTAAAATAAAAAGAAGGATATTTGCCTGTAGTAAAATATAAAATTTTCCCTAGTAAAATATAAATGAAATAAATGAATAAAACAAAGTATATATATACATTAATCTGTAATATTGTGCCCTGCTAAATTTTTATTTTGAGAGTATATTAAAAAATAAAAAAAAGAAACAACTCATACATAGAGCAATTGCTATAAAGAAAAATATATATAAACTGTGTTAAAATTTCAGGCATTAATCTTGCACAAACAATAAGGAAAATATTGATATATAAGTAAAAACAGTGTTTTATAGTGGGAATACTCAAAGGGGGTTGTGTTTTTTTTGCATAACACTAGAGATTCAAAGAATTTTCATAGACGTATATCTTAGGATAGAATTTATTAAAACAAAAGAAAAGGGATGAGATATGTGTTTATATAAAATACATAGATTAAGGGTATCTTGAAGACTGAAGATTAAAAATGTAATCTATACACTTATATAGCTTGAAAATATGCAATTTCAATGTTGAATCTATAACATAAGGAGAATAAGGTAGTAATTAGAATGAAGATACTCTTCCATGTATATGCATATATGAATCTTCAAATGTGGTTGTAGATGAAATAGAAAAGAGAAGTTGGTTCCAGCTTGGCTCTTCATTTTCCATTCTCCTCCAAAAACCTACAGCTGAAGCAAACATAGCTATCAGAGAATGTTGAGGAAGAAGAAATTTGTGTGATTCCTTACTGTATGGTCCCATGGGGGGCTTGGACTTCTATTTTCATGGATCAAGCAGTCCCATGAAGAAAAAAATATTATGCCATAGGATTAATTAAAATCTTCTCTTGAAAAATAACAACCCCTACCTTTTAGGACTACAAATTTTAGCGGGTGAAATTGCCCCTACAGCTTAGGAATATTTTAGGAATTTTTTTGCCCCTTGTCTATCACTTAGAATTTTAAATTCCTAGAAAAAATTAAAAAATGAGAGAATTTTATTTATTTATTAATTTTTATCAAATTACTCCACTTCGTTCCTTGAATTTTGGAGCTCAAACTTTTAAGCTAAATTGAAAAATTGAATTCATGAGACCACCAACTTTAAAATATTCCTAAAAAATCTCAGCAACACCCACTGAATTTTTTTAGGAAGCCCCCCTTCATGGGACTGTACCCTTAAACTCTTCAACATCTAAACAAATTAGGACAATTATTTTAGGGCTTCACCTTGACTCTTTCCTCGTGACCTAACCTTGGCACACCCGTTGCCAAATTATGGTGCCTTTAAAATGTCTCAAAATGGAATTCAAATTCTTATCAAATCACATATATAGTCACCTTTCAATTAGTAGGCATTAATTTTATTGACATGAGTCACGCTAATCGATAGAAATAATTGAATATTAATTAAATTTTATATTGTGCACAATTTTAATTAATAAGATTTTGTTAGGGATTAGTTATTGTTCAAAATTAAAGTCTAAACATTGGAAGTATTCTTTATTGGATCAATATAAAGGTTTGAAAGAAAATTAATAATAATACTCTCATTGGAAGATGGTGAATTAAGAAACAATGTTGTTATCATAAAATATTTTATCATTGTATTTTATTAGAAATTGTTTAGGTGATAATTTATGATTTGACAAGTGTATAATAATTTTTTTATGTATTTCATAATTACATCATCAATAAGGCTCAAGTAACCCCAATATTAATCACAAATTGAAAATTATTATTATTATCAATTTATTGAGTATACAATGAAATCATCAATTGTTAAGATTGATGGTTACTTGAATGATAATACTCTTTATCGTGTTTGAAAGATGATTAAGAAATAACACTATTATGATCGAGTTGAATAATTAATAATAGTTTCATTCTTGTATGATAAATCAAAATAATGACGTTAACAAATGATATTGACGTTTATATAAGAAAATTTATTAACAATCATACTAGTAATGTTGATAGTCTTTGATGTACACAAATCTTACATTTAATATTATGTAACTTAAATAAGTTAGGATAATACTTTAATGTCTATAGTAATACTCCTAGATGGTGTTGGATTGGTATCCTTTTTAATAATTATAATAGAGTGTGAACATGGCAATAAATAGTAATATTAATATTAATATTAATCATAGCATTGTCAACATATTAATGTTTGTATTAATAAAATAGATGATAGCAAGGTTGATAGATAGTAGGAGATGTGTATGTTAAAGAAATAATATTTATAATAATACTAAACTTATTAGGGAGAATGACCATCACGTTAAAAACAATTGGATGGATCTCTTTAGTTTGTATCATATTTTAATGGTTGTTAAGTCCTTGCTTGGGTTGGTAGCTGCACCATCAAATTTAGATAAAATTAAATCTACCTTATAAGTCTTCCAAATAAATTAATGTCAATTATGTTAAAATATCTCAAAGCCATAGTGTTCTCCTAATGTATTCAACATGTAAAGGCATACTCAATATAAATCCTTATAACTAGAACATCAATCACATTATGGTGAGTAAGACTATTGTAGTTACTTAAATTAATGTTAAAAAAAACTAGTTGGTTTTTTCTAGTTAAAATTATGGGCATGACACATACATTCTTATTTTTCTTACATTCTCCTCATCCTTTTTCCTATCCAAATCTCTCTTGGGAACTAGGCGTGTAATTTTTTGGGATTTTGCACATCCTATTATACCTTTTGTACTCGATCATACTATGATATAAAGTGTCATGGGGGTTGATGTTTGCCTTTGGTTTTCCATCACACCTTTATCAAGTGAGTGTCCATTCCATGACAACAGTGAATCCCAGTTATTATTGCTTCATGCACATGTGCCTTAGTTTGCACACCCTTTTATTCCCAGGTTGTTTCGCCTACATGCACTTCTTGGTTTAATAGTTTCAGTGTTCATGTCTTGGCTCTCCCTTTTTAGAATTGAGGGGTTTCTACTATTGGTGCTAATTCTTCCTTGGTTTTACATCTCTTTACCATTTAGGGTTGCTCCTATATAGTACTCAACCCTCATTGTATTATCTCTCTAGAGATTTCTACAAAAATATACACCAGAATGGCACTTTATCTTAGTGCATCTACAAAAGAGAATGTGCATGAAAAAAATGTCTACAATTCCCAAATAGGACATAATATGAGAAATATATATAATAGTAAAAAATAAGTCATCCCACACAAACAAGAAGTTTCCAAGAGCTAAAATGTCCAAGTAATTCACTAGATTGTGAAAACACAAAATTGAATAAAATTTACCTAGAGAGAAATATGGAAAAATTGCATGGATGGAACTGAAGAGCTCTGAAAGATAGTCCCACCAGCATTGGAATCACAAAAAATAGAGAAATTGGTTAAAATTTATGACCTCAAGACTAAAAACAACACCTTTGACTTCAATGGGCTATAAAATGCAGCAACAAAAGAAATAGGTGATGAGACCCACACCACTAGAAATGTGGCAGAATCAACTTTCTAATGATACCTTGTTACATGGGAAAAAGAAACAAAACACCCCCTTTAGGGCACAAAGATGGGTCAAAATGGGCCAAGTTTGCATTTGTATGGTTGACATCATGTTGATGTTAGGAGGAATATTCGACAAATATTCCCCCTCGACTAGAAAAAAGTATGATCCTCAGAAAAATGTTCTAAAAAATTATTTCATCTGCTGAGAAATTATGTAGAGTCACTAGGAAATTGTTCTAATGCTGGAAAATAAATTACAGGTCATTGGTTAAATATGTCAGCCCACTCATGTTGTCGACAATAGGCATGGGCCCGTCAGGCCTACATTATGTAGGTAACATGTGGGTACTAGCAATAAATGTGGCCCTCTCACAAAATATCCACCCTACATATAATGAATCCTCCAATTATAAGAAAAACCTTGCAACTTTTTAATTTTTTTTTTAAATTCTCTAAATAAAAAGAAATTTAAAAAATTACGTTGACCTCTGATTTAATTCACCTTTTTTTCGATATTTGTGCATGCAAAGCCATACAGGGGTGGTAGGGCCCTTGTATAATTTTTTTTACCTTAGAAGCTCTCAATGCTAAAATAGGGAAAATTTATAGTCAAAATTTGTGGAACCATCCCTTGAATCCAACGACAATGTCCTTTTCACACCAAAGTGCACCAAAATCGCAACTACTCTCTAGATCCAAAAAAAGAAACTATTGTAAACCCTTGCAGATTTGACCTCAAGAGTCCAAATCATGCCAAACAAATGCTAAATCTGAATTTTATGACAACTTTGAATCCAATGGTGAGGTCCTATTTATGCCAAAATGCACAAAAAATGCGCACCTCCAAAATTTGCAAAAAAGAAAAGGGGATTCTAGATATGACGCTTGTAACCCTTTTTGAAGAAAAAAACCTCAAAAATTGAGAAGGGGTTCACTAAATTGAGGCTCTGATACCATATTAAAATTGTGAAAAACACGAGCCACAATACCAAATGACAAACAAAGACACCTTCCACACAAGAGATTTGTAAACAATATATGCAATATTCCTCAACAAGAAAAAAGCTACAAAATGAACCTTAAGAATCTTCAAGGAAAATAAGAGTCATCAAAGGTTGATACATCAAGAGAATAGAAGAGAGATAATACAATGAGGGATGAGTGCTATATAGGATCAACCCTAAATGGTAAAGGGATTGGATTAGCACAAGTGTCAACATCACATACGATGAGACAAAATGATCTAATAATAGCTCACTTTAGTTAACATAGAAAAGCACTTAGTTAACTTAATAAAGAACTCCTAAGTTTAGTTTAAGTGCACAAGAATAAATTAGACTAATAATTAATTAAAGATTAATTATTATCTAATGCATGATTACTCTAACACCCCCCTTAAGATGAACTTAGGGAGTAGCTAAAAACCTTAAAAAGAGAATGCAAGATGGGTCCCAACAAAACAAGGCCTGGTGAGGTACCCATCTACAAACAAATGATCTCTCAAAATTGGACAAAAGGAGAAAACCATAGTGGGAGAAATCTCCTCTTCAAAAGAGAGAAAGGCGACTAAAGGACTGAAAAAGCCTCCAAATCAAGGTGTGAAGGACTAAGAAGCCTCCAACCAAATAATGTCCCAAAAAAGAGAGGAACATTGTTGAAAGATGACTAATACATGGTGCTAAAATGAAGAACCTACAAAAATAGGAATGCAAGAATGTCCATATGGTGAATGCTATATCTCATTTAAATGCATGTAACCAGTCATTGATGTACGCTACATCTAAAAGTACATAGGATTTCAAGAAATATATACATAGATCACTCCAATGTGAAACCAAGGAAGCATTAGCACCAACAGTAAAAACCACCTCATAATACTAAAAAGGGAGAGCCATGACAGGAACACTGAAATTGTGTGAAATAAAGAAGTGCATGTAGGAGAAACAACTTGAAAATGAAAGGGTGTGCAAACTAAGGAACACATGAATGAGGCAAGAATCACTGGGATTCACTACTATCATGGAAGGGAAACTCACTTGACAAAGGTGTGATGGCAAACCAAAGGCAAACATCAACCCCCCCATGGCACTTTATATCATAGTACGAGTACAAAAGGCACAAAATGATGTGAAAGATACCTAAAATATATACACAAGAATGGCACTTTATCTCAGTGCATCTACAAAAGAGAATGTGCATGAAAATAATGTCTACAATGCCCAAATAGGACAAAATATGAGAAATACATATATAACAACAAAAAATGAGTCATCCCATGCAAACAAGAAGTTTCTAGGAACTAAGACGTCCAAGTAATTCACCAAAACATGAAAACACAAAAAATTGAATAAAATGTACCTAGAGATAAATCTAGAAAAATTTCATGGATGGAACTAAAGAGCTCTAAAAGATGGTCCCAACATCGCTAAAATTGTGAAAAATAGAGAAATTGGTCAAAAGTTATGAGCTCGAGACTAAAAATAACACCTCTGACTTCAATAGGCTATAGAATGCACTAGCAGTAGAAATAGTTAATGAGACCTACACCACTAGAAAGTTGGCAAAACCAGCTTTCCAACAATATCTTATTTTCCAAAAAATGATATCGTACACCCAAGTTATGGCCAAAAGAAAAAAGAGCTCCCTTTGGGCCAAAGAAGGGCTAGGAGGGGGCAAATGGTTGTTCGTACAATTGACATTAGCATGATTTCATGTTGACATCAACATGACATTAGTGAATATTCTAAGGAATATTCCTTTCGATTGGAAAAAAATTGGTGCCTTGTGCAAAAAAGGGAAATTAAATATGCCAAAAGATGATGAAATATGCTATTGAAGCTGTTGAAAATTGTTGACATCGACGAATAGGGTTTGAATTTTTTTCTAGCATAAATGAATATTCTTCGAATATCCTTGCTGATGTCATGAAATCAGTTGTACGACATGTACCTTAGACCCCTTCAAAACCTCTTTGTGTTTTAAAGGAGGTATTTTTTTCAGCTATAACTTGGGTATACGATATCATTTTTTGGCAAACGAGATATCATTGGAAAGTTGGTTCCACTAAATTTCTAGTGGTGTGGCTCTCATCACCTGTTTTCGCTACTAGTGCATTCTACATCTTGTTGAAGTCAAAGGTGTTGTTTTTAGTCCCAAGACCATAAATTTTTGACCAATTTCTCCATTTTTTGTGATTCTAGTGGCGTTGGGATGGTATTTCAGAGCTCTTCACATCCATCTATGCATTTTTTCTAGATTTCTCTTTAGGTATATTTTATTCAATTTTTTGTGTTTCCACACTCTAGTGAATTACTTGGATGTCTTAGCTCCTCGAAACTTTCCATTTACATGGGATGAATCATTTTTGGCTATTCTATATGTATTTTCTAGTATTTTTTCCTATTTGAGCATTGCAGACATATTTTTCATGCACATTCTCTTTTTAGATGTGTTGACATAAATTGCTATTTTTGTGTATTCTTTTTGGTGATTTTCCACATCTTATTGTTCCTTTTGTATTTGCACTATGATATAAAGTGCAGTGGGGAGTTGATGTTTTCCTTTGGTTTTCCATCACACCTTTTTCAAGTGAGTGTCCCTTCCATGAAAATAGTGAATCCTAGTGATCCTTGCCTCATGCGTGTGTGCCTTAGTTTGCACACCCTTTTATTTACTAGTTGTTTCTCCTACATGCACTTCTTGGTTTCACATAGTTTTAGTGTACCTATCTTGGATCTCCCTTTTCCAACACTATGGGGGGGTTTCTATTATTGGTGCTAATGCTTCCTTGGTTTCACATTTGAGTGCTCTACATATCTAGTTCTTGTTCTTATGTACTTTTGGATGCAATGTACATCAGTGGCTGGTTACATGCATTTTAGTGAGTTGGAGCATTTACCATATGGGCATTCTTACATTCCTATTTCTGGAGGCAACCTTCCATTTTTATTTGATCAAAGACTACTAGGTACCTGTATTTTTAACTTGCATCTTGCATGTTGAGTAGTATCATTTTGGTCACTCATACAGATTCATGTGTCATTTCTATCTTTGAATTTTAGATGTTTACCTTTGTTTTCTATCTAATTTGAGTAGTGTCATTGGGGACATTCATGTAGATTATTGTCTCTCTCTTGATCAATGTTCTTCATACTATTGGTACTTGTATCTTTGACTTGCATCTTGCATGTTGAGTAGTGTGGATGGGGTCACTCATGAAGATTCATGTACCACTTGTATCTTCAAGTTCTAGATGTTTGCCTTCTTTTCCATTTAATTTGAGTATTTTTATTGGGAGCACTCATACAGATTATAGTCTCCTTGATCTTCACATTTGTATCTTTGAGTTCCAAATGTTTTTCCTTTGCTTTCCATCTAATTTGAGTAGTGTCGTTGGGGGCACTCATGAAAATTCTTGTTATCTTGATCCTAATCTGTTGATGGTGTTTTTAGCACAACAACATGCAAATAGAATATTGCTACTCTGCTTCTCCTGAAAGAGAAAGACAACACATGGATGTCTTAGCTCCCAAGGTCTTTGTAGTTGGGTCTCAACTATGCTGATGTTACTCAGTGGTCAATGCAACAGTAATATTCAAGGGGGGCTGCTGGTGTTGAGCTCTTGGATTGTTCTAGGGGTAAGCATAAATTTAAATCTACTCTAACCGAGGTTTTTAAAGAAATAGAAAAAGATGGATCAGGGCTTTGGGACAGAAAAGAATGATACTTCATCCGAATTAACCAGACCTATCACCTTCCAAGGAATTCCTAACTAAAACTGAAGAACAAAGTCAACTTGTGATTAACACAGAGTTGCATTCATTCACAGTGCTGATTTCTACAACAAAGTACTAGTTACCATTTTAAATAAAACACTAAAATAACATTCCATTCCTTGAAGACTTCACAAATCAAATGATTAACTTAAGACAAACATCATTCTGAAACACAATCCAAAGTAGATTAAGATTTGGTTGCTTCTACTGTTAGTGAAACAGATAAGCAACATTTACAAAGCTGGCATAATCACCAGTGTATAGAAAATCTATGGCTCCAAATTGTTTCCATTCATATTTAAAAAAAAAATAGAAAAGCTACATTATTCATTCCTACTGAATCTAACTGCTAACTAAGAAGACAAAAGAAGCTCCTATTACAAAGAATTAGGAAGTAGTTCTATCTTCTCTAACTGACTTTTCTTTCTGATTTCTAACTCTTTCCTAACCCTAGAAGTTCTTTTCTTGGAAGTTCTAATTTTGGAAGATCTAACTTAGAAATTCTAACCTTTACAAAGAGGCAAGAATGCCATTATATACAAAATGTCACAAAAAGGATGCGATGTCCCCTCCATTATGGTTTACAAAATATCTGCAGACTATAGGAGATTCGGCTCTCAAATCTTTTGAAAAGAGTCAGTTGTGCATTCAATGCGAATCCTCATTGTCCATGCTGATGAAAGATTTCTGGGCAAGATCTGTAGATCTTTTGCAGCTCCAACATTTACTACTAGTATGCATGTCTATCTTTGAACTCCATCGAGGCTGTCTTGAATGCTCCGGAATATCATCATTAATACTAATCTTCCTCCTTGCTAGTAGTCAATACAGCTGTCCCTGTGAGTCATGGTTACTCATTCCTTCGGCCTCCTTCATGTTCTAGACTCCTCTGCACCTTGACCATCCCTAGAAGCACCATCGGGTCTTCCTTTAGATTTGAACATTTCACCTGAGCTGATCCATTGCCTCCTGATCTTAGAATGAATCCATCTCACTTGCACTCTGTTGGTCTTCCCACACAGGGGTGGTCAATCGGTCAAAGGGGCCAATGAGTCACTCTTTTAGTTTCTTTTGATTGGTTGGGCACATGCCACGTGAGCTTGTTAGGCGGTCAAAGGTGGTCCGAACGACATTGCATGTCAGTGAGGCACCACCAGTGTCTCCCCGATGCGATCTCATCCTTCAACAGTTATCGACATGACATGGGTCAGTCGGTGAGACATTTTGGCTAGCTGTAAAAGTCATATCGAGCTCCCAAAACGCATTGGCAAGATTGCATTCTTTTGGCAAGACCACATGGTGAAGTCCTTCTTCTCTCAGCGAGCACATCGCACTCGGGCAAGCATCTCCCTAAGTCCATCCTTACTTCCCCAAGCCTGAGTCCTTTTGCTTCGGTGTGACCTTCGCTCTTCAGCCAGACATTATACCGAAAGGGGAACCCCTTGGGCGAAACCCCCAACTGTCGAGGATATGTCTCCCTGAAACAAATCCATCTCGTTGAACTCAAATTTCATGTTGGCGAGACCCTCGAACTTCAGCCAGACCTCTTGGTGCACATCTTTCTTCTCCTCGAGGGGATGCCCTATCGGTGTGACACTTCTTAGTCGCCAAGACCTCCTGGTGAGAGTCTAAATCTTCCTCGAAACACCCTTGGGGAACCTTAGTCAGCAAGACTTATGGCGATATCCCTTCCATGTCGCCGAAACCTTTATATTTTCACCTTTGGTCGCCGTGAAAATCTCATTCTCTCCCCGATGAAGCAATATGTTGGTAGGACATTTTGGGTTGGCAAGACTACAAGACCTCATATCGATAGACCCCTATTGGTGCCTTATCAGTGAGACTTCAATATTTTGCGAGGACATCTCTCTGCCGTGATAGTTTCTCACCAAAAGGTATATCTTTATCAGTGGTCGGTGAGACATGAGGCTTTCGGAAAGATCACACACTGAAGATACAACTCTTGCCGAAGTGTTAACCTAGTCTGCGGTAGTCAGTGAGGCATTGAGAGCTCGCCATGACCTATTCTGGTGATGATTTCTCTCACCGATAGGACTTCCTCAGTCACTGAAACAATGAAAATATCTTGCCGATAAGTACCTACATATGATTTCTGATTGTTGTGACGCCAGAGAAGTCCTGCTGATAGGAACTACATGTGAACTCTGATCACCATGACCTCCCTGAGGTCTTGCTGATAGGAAACACAGACAATTATCGACATAATGCACTGGTAGTCAGCAAGACATCTGCAAGGTCTTGCCGACTTTCTTGTTGGAGGAGAATTGTGACCAACTGGACTGAGGAATGCATTGCAACTAAGCTCTCTTGGGAAATATCATCATGTGTATGATTTAATCCTACAAAATAGAGTCCCCATTAGTCCTTAGAAGCACATAAGATAGATTGCAATAGAATCAACTAATGCTTATAATTATTTCATCCAATTTCATCAAGAAGAAAACCAAATTTAAGCTGAGAATCAAAGTTGACAAAAGAAGAAGGGAAACCCAGGCAGAAAGCAAAAGAACCCTCGAGAGCAGAGCAAATAACAAAAAGAAACAAAACCAAAAAGAGAAGAGGGACCCATTTTGTTCCAGATCAAAATGGGGTGGTTATGCAAGGCATAACAAATGGCGTCTCGGTTGGAAAAATGGTTTAACCATTTTCAAGAAGCTAAAGGATTCAACTACCTAGAACTCCTGGTTCATGAACATCACAACTCCAATTCGGTCAGTTTTAGTAAGCAAGGCTGAGCTAGAATCTCAAATGTAAATCAACAATAGCTACCCTGAGTCTATATGTGTGCTTGATTGTGCACCACCCTTTTACAAAGGTTTCTCAATCTTTTGAACAACAATGTGCAAGATTTGAACTACATGAGTTGATTCCCTTTTGTTGTTGTGCAACGAAGTCCTGGGTATTGCTTCGCTGCCATTCAGGTGTCCATAGCCCCGATGGAGATACCTCTAGTTTTCCCACAGCATTGATCTACTGCCACCTAGGTGTCCATAGCCCCGGTAGAGATACTGGAATCACCCATTCATATTGAATCCTTTTTCTCTTTTGAATAGTTCTCTCTTCTTTTTTTTGAGTTTTAGATATTTCATTCAATTTTTTTTCAATATGTCAGATGTTTAACATCTGGACTGGGTTGAAAACTACCATGGACCTCATAACAACACTTGGGAGATCAGATTTTTCACACAAATCTTACAACACTGTCATTCTAGGACAAATATACTATTACAAGAGGGGATGATCTTGATAATTTGTGAAAGATTCAGGGGAGGCTAATGAAGATTATTTATTTTTCACCTTGTTTTCAATGCTTTCCACAACTCTTATTGACAATGGGCATAGAACAAAAGAATTTAGGACAAAATCACCTAGTCAGCAAACCTGAAATTATCTAAACCATTTCTCTCCTAGTAACCAAAGTATGCCTCAGATAACAACCCACTATTTTAAAGATGGAAGGAACAGATAAACCCCCAAAGAACAAAACAAAAAATAGAAACCAAGAGAACGAAGGAAACATAAAGACAGAAAGAAAGGACAAACAAACAAACAACAAATTATTTACAAAGAAAAGAGAAAATTAGTTACACAAAGAGCAACAAATTATTCACATAAAGAACAGAGTTATTTTCACACCAAAATTATTTACAAGAAGAAATTATTTACGCATATGCATCACCTAGCAAAAGTACCAACTTCATGACTCAAAATAGTGTTTTAGAAACTGTCCATTGACAGGAAATGGAACAGGTTCTTTAGTTAAACTACTCAGTCTAAAAGCATTTTCCCCTAGGATCTCAACAATCTGATAAGGACCCAGCCAGAGTTTGTCAAATTTCTGGTGACTGCCTTTCTTTTCACTGGCATTATCGCATAGCAACACAAGATTTGATATCCTAAAAGCTTTGATTTTGGCTCTTTTGTCAAACCCACACTTGACAACAGCCTGGTTACTAAAGAACTCTTGCAAGACGTCATCTCTTTGTTCTTCTAATTTCAATAAGGCATCTAACCTTACTTCTATCCTTCTGTCATTAGAGTAGAATTTCTGCATGAACTCAAGGATAGGTATTTGTAGATGGATAGGGAACACAGGCTCTTGGCCATATACCAGCTTGAATGGTGTGGTCTTTAAGGAAGCCTTGATCCTAGTTCTATCTGACCATAATGCAAATCTCAACTGAGTATGCCAATCTCTAGGATTGTTTTCTAATAGTTTCTTAATTACCCCTAAGAGATTCTTGTTGGTTGATTCAACAACTCCATTGCCTTGTAGGTAATAGTTTGAGGAATAATTCAAGAAAATTTTGTGATCATAAACCCAAGAAATAAACTCAGCAGAAGAAAAGGTAGGGCCATTGTCACATACCAAAGTGAAGAGTATCCCAAACCTTGTGGTGATGCATTCGGTGAGAAACTTGATCACTACCTCCGTTGTGCTATTCTTGTAGGGTATAGCCTCTTTCCACCTTGTGCAGTAGTCAGTAGTAGTCAAAATAAACTTGTGTCCTGTAGAAGAGTTTGGGTTAATTACCCCTATGAAATATAGTGCCCATTGGGAAAATGGCCTTACCTCATAGACTGGCTGCAATGGAATGGTTGCATGGCATTCTTTTGATGTAGAAATCTGACATATGTGGCATGTTCTCACATGCTGATGGGAATCTTTGAACACACAAGACTAGTAATAACAAGATCTGAGGATTTGGTGTGCCAATGAGTTTGCAAACCCATGACCTATGCCATGTTTCCCATGAAACTCAGAGATCACATGCTTAGCCTCTTGTTGATCAAGGCATCGTAGGTACACTCCTTCAAAATTCTTCCTGTATAGCAACCCTACTTTGAGAATGTAATGAGAACTCTTCATTCTTAGTGCTCTCCTTTGAGTTGCATTCATTCCCTCTTGACACTGGTTATTGAGCATAAAGCAAATGGTATAAGCATACCAAGGGTCGTTAGAGAAAGACAGGGTCGTATATTGCTAACAGATGATGTTGTCGCCAGCGTTCGCCATGGACTGAGACAAGCCTGTACCCTTGACTAGTTTCATAGGGTGTATCTCCAAATCAAACTCTTGCAAGATGGCCATCCATTTCCCTCTTCTTTCTCCTAGCTCACTTTGCATAAGTAAATACTTCACAGCAGCGTCAGGGACTACATCGATGATTTGGCTCTGGAGAATGTAATGTTAGAACTTCTTGACAGCCCTGACCAGCACAAAAGCTTGCTTCTCAAGAGGTGGGTACTTGACTTCGACATTTTTGAAGGGAGAGCTCATGAAAGCAATCAGTCTCTCCTCTGCCTCCTCTCTTCGTTTAGTTAATACAGCTGTGCAGGAATGTTCAAAAGCAAAAGAATAGATATAAAACGGTTTTAAGTAATCGGGGCTGGTGAGAATAGGCGCTTCTAAAATGGATCGCTTGATTTGTGAAAATGCGGCCTTTTCCTCCTTAGTCCACTTTGTTTTAGCGTCTTTCCTCATCATTTCATTCAATGGTTTCACAATCTCTACAAATCCTGTGCTAAATTTTCTCACGAAGTTGATCTTTCCGAAGAAATATCTCATCCCTTTCTTGCTTCCTGGCATAGCTATCTTGAGGATGGATTTGACTCAATCCGGGTTGATTGATATTCCCCTTTTTGAAATTATATGTCCCAAGAGCTTTCCTTCAGAAACCTCGAATATGCACTTGTTGGGATTCAGGGAGATGCCATATCGGATGCATCTTTCAAGAACCTTGGCCAAGTCTGCGGTGTGGTTTAGTCGATCCCTAGAGAACACTGTGAGGTCATCCATATAGATGATGATGCATTTACCAATTAGATCCTTGAATGCCATGTCTATGGCACGCTGGAAGGTTGCTCCAATATTTATCAGACCGAATGGCATCCTTCTATATGCAAACGTTCCCCACTTTGTAGTGAAGGTTGTCTTCATCCTGTCCTCACAGTTAACCATTACCTGATTGTATCTAGAGTAGCTGTCCAGGAATGATATCATCTGAGATCCGTTGATAGTCTGCAAGACTTCACCCAGTGAGGGGAGTGGGTAGTTGTCTTTTTCTGAAGCTCTATTCAGATTCCTAAAGTCCACACATAACCTGATCTCCCCATTTTTCTTATGGACTGGAGCTAAGTTAGCCACCCATGTTGAATGGCGTATAGGAAAAATTACCGTTGCAGAAAGAAATTTTTGAACTTCCTTCAAGATCAATGGCTCAATTAGGGCATTGATAGGGCATTTTTTTTGTTGAAATGGCCTGGCTTCGAGCTTCAGAGGGATAGTGTGAGTCATCATAGAACCATCGAATGTATTTAGATCTTCATATCCCCAAGCTATCGCAGCAATATCCTTCTTCAGTGCCTTTAGTATATCATTTTTGGTTGCTTTAGGGTAGACTTTCCCTATGTAGACATTCCTTTCAGGACTTGAATCAACTAGGTTAACCACTTCATACTCGCCTCCCTTATCTTCAGCTAGTATCTTCTCTCTTTCCAAGGCCACCATTCCCTTGGGAATGTTATTACCTTTTAGATTAAGGACTCCTTCTGTATCACATTCTTTAGGGTTCCAATCCCCTTGATTTCTATTGGACTCATCAATAATTCTCCCCTAAAAAACATTTGAACTTGCTAAGAAAGCTATAATATGCCAGTCATCATCAAAGACTTGAAAGTTCATGATATTATCAGGAACTATAGGGGTGGAAATTAATTCCACTGAGAATTTCTTGAGCTTGGAGCCTTGCATAGGTTCCAGGGTGCTTGTAGCAACAACCAATGAATCAGATATCTGATTTTCTTCTCTAGGGATTAAACTAATCCCAAACGCATCAAAATATTTGATCAGGTTCCATACCCGATTTCTATATGCTGCCAGCCTTTTATTGTGATAGGTGTACTAGCTGCGTACTTTCTTGATAACAATTTTTGAATCCCCTTTGACTATCAAGGCAGTGACCTTCTTCTTATGTGCAAACATCAGTCCCTGTGCCAGAGCTTCATATTCTACTACGTTGTTTGTGCACCCGAATTGCAACCTATCAGAAGCAAAGAAGGTTTTCCCTTTTGGGCTGGTTAGTTCAATCCCAATACCACAACCTGTCTTAGATTTGGATCCATCGAATGTGAGGGTCCATAGCTGATCATAAGCTGGGGTTGGCCCTTTTAAGGTCATTATGGGCAGACGGATATAATGAGCCAGGGGTGGGACTACTTGATCTTTTATATTGGATATAGGGAAGGGGCGTTCAACCAGTTCCTCAGGTATAATTTCTAATTCCTGCACAGATGTATTATGTGACCCACAATTATCCTATCAACATTCACTTGCATCCTAGGGTTGATCCTCAAAAATATGCTAATTTGGAAGTGTGTCTAGGGTGGGTTCAATTTGAGAAGGAACCTTAGTTGAAGGTATCCTATCCCTGGTTAACATGGTTGCTTCTTTGGCTTCAAATGAGAAGTAGTTTGCAATGGTCTCGGGGTGACCTGAGCTAGCTCCCTTAGCTTGGGCAACATGATTTAAAATGTCAATGTAGGGTTGACAAGTCAATTTAGAGTGGTTTTGGTAATGTACCTTGCACCAATTAGGGAGTAGTAGACTTTGCAAGTCGGTATCTTCTCCCAAGATCAACTGATCATACTACAACTTTCTGATCAAGGCCTGCTGATTTTCATTAATTACAGAATCAGGGAACTATGAAGTTGGCAGCTCTTTAGGATCAAGAACAAAAAAGGTTAAAATTTCATCTCTTTTGTAAACCCCTATCCCAGTTTCGAAATAAGCTACCTCATTGGGGCAATCATATTCTGTGATGATATTCTTGAGGCGAGGCTCACTTTCAATTCTAATTTGAGTAGGAATCCCTCTCCATGGTAGCCACATATGTGAAAAGTCAAGGGAAAGATATCCCCCTAGACTTTTCATCAAATCTCTGCTCAACAGCATACCATAGGTCTCGGGAATGTCTGCCACTTGAATGTCTATGTTGGTTAGGATCCTAGGGTCTGACCCTACTTGCACATGTATGTTTCTTAATTCCCCCATCACATTAACCTCTGTCTTGTCAAGTTGAATGATGTTCTTATTTGTTTGAATGGGGTTCAATCCCAACTTCTTGCATGTGGAAAAGGGCATAACATTTCCTGAAGCCCTTGAATCCAACAGACAATTATGTAGGTTCTTCCCACAAATTCTTGAACTTAAAAGATATGGTGGAGTACCTACCTTGTTTCTATACAAGGCTGCATTCATGTCCCTAGAAGGTGCTGCTTTGCTCTTTCCTTTTGATTTGTCAGCTTGCTCCAAAGCTTTCAGCACTATCTCCCTTTGGGCAGGGCACCACTTTAAGATGTCAAAATATGACAAATAATTTTTATGTTTCTGCATCTTAGAAACAATGTCAAATTTTGTATTACAACTCGCACTACCCTTGAAAACACCAAAGGAATTACCCTTGTTATGGAAATCAGGCGATCCTTTTGGTGGAGGAGGGTTATTATCAGCACTTTGATTTGGAGGCACCATGTGATTAGGTGGCACTGATGTAGTGAATGGCCCCTTACTTTGATTTCTCATGAAGTGTCCTCCTTTTGACTGAAAGGCTTGAGCATCATATGAATCTTCCTTTGGTTCATTCTCCTCTTGCCTTGGGAATGAAGGTTCCTCCTCAAAGAGGTCATAAGTCATTGTTGTATCTACTGAGCCGCCTTCTTTGTGAGGATTACCTTGGAATGTTTGGGCATCTTCCTATGCCATCTTGACAACTTTCTCCATTTTAGGGTAATTCACCTCAGAATGGGTTGTCGTATTATGCAGCCTATGTAACACCCCTCCATTTTGCTATTTGATCGCACAGTGTTTTTCTATGATATGTTTTATTTCTGTTGCATTGTGACTATGGAACTTAGTTATTTTAACTGCTATCTGTTAAGCGATGTAAACATTATGTTTTGATGTGATGGTACTTTATTCAGATGTTATTATTATTTCATGTTATGGATTACATTAGCATGTATATGAATTACTGATGCTTTATGTTTTGATTATATCATGGATGATTAGATGCGTCAGTTAGTGTTATTGTATTGGTGAAGGGGACGGGATCACATCACTCGCATGCGAGTGCCTTGGGATTCCGCGATTACCCCTTCACGGTGTGTTTTAATATATTATATGCATGTTTCGACATTCGTATTGTGTGCAGGATGCAGGTATAGGACATCGACTCCACCTAGTTTCACAGGTCTGAGCGTGTCCATCGACCAATGGTATCGATTGGGAGATAGTAACTAGGATTTTTGTGTCAAACCATCACCCTAGCCATAGTGTGTCGTCGGTCTTAGTTGGGTTCAATGTTTTATGTTGTTAGTTTCCCCATTGGCTTTATATTTAAAATTTCAAGTTAGAAGTGATTAAATGGTTTTTGAAATTTATAAATGATGATTGTTTTGTTTAATTGAAATGCTAGAAATGTCGTATGCAATTAATTAATTTAATTTAATTAATAAAATAATCTAATTTTGAATTAGATTTATTTTATTGACTAATTAAATTAATGGGGATAAATTAAATCAATTTAGCTGTGTGGGTATTATTAGATATTTGGATTAAATCAGAAATTAGAAATATGTATTATATTTAATTTCTTGGAAATAAAGTTGAAAAAGAATTGAGAATGGCATTATGAATTGTTGAATTCAATTTGGTTAAAAGAAAATTTAAATTTTCATTTGGGTTGAAAATGTAATTTTATTTAAAAGATATGATGCAAATTTCATTTGAAAATAGAAATTGTTTGAAAAATTACAAAATAGAAAATATCTAAATTAGCAATAAATGTTGTTGGGTGAGTCCATTTTAGGGCTTTGACAAATTTGGGGAAGGATTGCATAAGGTAATGGTATTTTTATTTTTGAATTTAATTTGGAAATTATGGAGAGCAAACTTGCATAAGAATTCTTGGAAGAAATTGGAGAAAAAAGATTGAGGATTTGGGTGAAGCAAAATTGGAAAGGAAAAGGGAAGGACTCCATTGTTGAAGCTTGCAAGTTTTGGAGAAAACACAAGGTTCCACCATTTTTCTTCCTTTTTCTCCTCTCTTGGAAAGAATGAAAACATAGTGGTAGTTTCTTTGAAAATTCATGAAAGGAAATGCTCTCTAATTTAGTGAATTTGTAGTTAGATTTGGAAAATTGAAACCAAACCATAAATTTCCTCCAAACAAGTAGAATGAATTCAAGGAAACCTCCATTTGAGAACTTATTTTGAAACCTTCTTATTGTTTTTGGAAATAACCTCTATTTTTGCAAAGTTTTTGGTTTATTTGTTCAATTTAAGCATGAAATTAAATCTGGGTATATATATGTTTGTGAATATATCCATGCATATCAATACATGGATATGTTCACAAATATATACATATATACAAATATATTTATATATATTTAATGAAACTGGTATTTGGATTAAACCCAAAAACAAACCCCATGAAAATCTCGATTTTGTTTTCTTTATTGTTTGGAAAACGCAGAATAAAATATAATTTTTATTTAGTATTATTTTGTTGCAGTGAGGTGGGCGGCCAAACCCCACCCCACCGCCGCCGCAGCCGTGGGAGGCGCTCTGTGCGCTTGGCGCACAGGCCGCCGCCCGCGGGAGGAGTGTTGTGCGCTCGGCGCACAGGCCGCTGCCCGTGGGAAGCGGCCCGTGTGCTAAGCACACAGGCCGCCGCCCGCGGCCGGGCCTGCGTGCCCTAATAAATCCGCTCGCGGATTTCAAGTTTTATATTTTATATATATATATATATTGTGTTATTTAATATTTAAACAATATTATTATATAAGAATATATATATATTATATATATCATATATATATAATATATAATATATTATTTATATATTTAATATTATTTTAATATTTAAGTAATATAAATATAAATAATAAGTTTATATATATATTATTGTATATATGTCATATATGTGTGTATGAATATATTCATAAGGTATATGGGTATATATATAGTATATATGTTATATTTTAAATAGAGTGTAAGTTCTATTAAATGGTTTTAATATGGAAATTCAAATTGGTTTTTTTTTAGCAGATTGAAATAATTATATCAATTAATGTTTTAGTAAAATTTATAGTTATGTAATGAACAAGTCATTCTTAGTATGAAATACGTTTTATTGAGTAAGATAAATGCTTGAAGTATATTAAATGATGTAATTTGAATAACATAGTAAATCTGGAATTAGAAAATCGATTTAAACATTTGTTAAATGACTTCCGTATTCGAAGGCTTGATTATGATTATAGATGAGGAATTAGAGATTATAAACGATTATTTTGTCTAACGTTTTGAATATTAAATGTTTGATAATGAAATTTAATTAAGAAATTCAAAATAGATGAATGGCTTTAAATTATTTCAATTGCAACCGTGATTGACTGGATTTAGGAAATCCTAATATTAGTTGTTAATTGCTTGAAATATTTTTACTATTATTTCGTTCTTGTACTAGTGGGGAGTCTAGAGTAATTGTTGAAGTTTTCCAGATAAGGGAGTTGTATCCTGTTATGGGTCGTTCTGATGAGAGTCAACTTGAGATGTGTCGTGGTTGCACCATGTAGTTACACCCGGTTATCATGAACGAGATTTGTGGTATGTTTTGGTTACCGTGCACTGTGATTGAGTTGCGTGATCTTGTCCTAAGGTTTGAGTTTGGGTTTTAGATTGTGCATGTTGCCTACCCTAAGTTGGGGGTTTTGTATCCCTGTGTTGTCAGTAGGAGAGTGGCCTTTTGTGGGGGTCTGATGCCCAAAGTGGTGTCAGGGTAACTCACCTAGGGTTTAATAAAGTGATAATTTAAAAGAATTAATGGGGATCTTCACATTAATAAAGATAAAGAATGCCTCTCTCATGGAACATGCATGGTTAAAACTCGAAATGAGATGAGACGCATAGTTTTGCATGAGGGTCCGGCGCCGGTAGAGGCAAGCCAGGGTAACCCATGATGGGGGTCCGGTAGCCTAGGAAGGTTGAGCTAGGGTAACTCATGGCAATTCATGTATGACACTCTCCCTACGTCAGCAGTGATTCAACGATTCTGTGTTGTGCAATGGTGTACTTGTCCTATGTAGCTGGAATCAATGTATTGTCTGGTGAGTTTTCGTACTGTGTCAAGTGATGTTGGTTGGTCCTTGAGTCGGTTCAGTTATGTTTAGCCTTTGTCTAGAGGTAGTTGGTCTTGTTTAGAAATCCTTGTTACTATCTCCTAGCACGGGGGGTGAGCCTTTGGGTTTCACTTGGTTGGGTGGAATGTGCACCTTACATCGTTGGCTTTGTTTGTGATCGTGTGGACAGGACTTTCATGTTGGAGAGCTCGTTGGATCCAGTTTCTCCTCTAGTTTCTTTCTTTTCTGTTATTCTTGTATCTCTTTACCCCTCATTTGTATCGAGGTGGAAATTGTAATAAATTATCAGGTTTATTTGATTTACCTCATTCGGGGAATGAGTGATGTAATTAATGTAAACAATTGTTATTGGATATCATGATGTATCGATTTGTCTTTGATGTTATATCATGTATGGAATGTATATACTTTAATTCCTTAATTGAATGATGTTATGTCATCTTTCCTTGGTTGTTTATTTCGGGTTTAAGTAATCTTTGTCTCGTAGCCCTAGGGGAGGTTGTCAATGTGTAGAGAACTTGTGCATTTGGTTAGTGAATTGCAACTTCTCCTAGGGTTGAGTGGCGGGGCATTACAGCCTGCACCAATCGGTCATGAAGTTGAGGTCAGCCAAATTTGCAGTATGTGATCTCTCCTCATTAGCTTGATAGTTATGCTCAACTCCACCATTATTGGGCACTGTATTCCACTGTCTATTGTTATTTGGCCTTTGGTTATACCCGCTGTTTTGGTTTTGGTACCCTTGATTAGAGGATTTTTGACCCTGATAACCCCTTTGGTTGAAATTGTTATGATTCTGATAGTTACCCTGATTGTTGTTGTTTTGGTTAGGGTAGTTACCTTGGTTTTGGGAGGGGTTCAATCGAAGCTGAGCCATGTCATTTGAAACTTAAGATAGTGTTTTTTTCAAGGTCTCTACCTTATTTGTAAGTTGAAGTGTCTTCTCACTTTCCACACTCTTAGCAACAGGTGGCTAACCACCATGATTTGGTGTTCCAATTTAGTCATGATGACCATGGGAACTTTGAGGAACCTGTGATTTTTGAAAGAGATTGGGAGTCCCAATAGCAAAGAATGGAATAGGTGGTTGGGTTTGCAATTCAAACATCGGTCCATAATGGGAAGGAGACGTTCCTGGGACAATATTAAATAGAGGGGTTGGGCTATGCATCTGATAACCTATTGAAGGGAAACCTCCTCCTAGGCTTCCTTGTTGAGAACTAATTTATTGTTGCAGCTTGATAGCTAGATGATAAACTTTGGATAGAGAATCAATTTCACCTGGTTGATAAGTCCTTTGCAGGAATAGGCCAAGCAAGGGGTCTATAACTCTAAAGTAAGCTTGAATGGCATTGTCCTCAGTGACTAGATAGGGATCTTGCAATCTCCTATACATTCATTGGAATCTGGTATTGAATAAGGGCAAGGATTCACATGGCTCTTTCCTAATGGTAGCAAATTGGTGATATAAAAGAGTTGGATCCACATAAACCTTGAACTGATTAATAAAAGCATTTTCCAAGTGTGTCCAGGTTAGAATGGAACCTTGAGGAAGATTAAGTACCAATTGTATGCCATATCCCTTAAAGAGTAAGGGAATAACCTATAGACTACATCATGGTGGGCCATCTGAGCTCTGGTACAAGCATCCTTGAAAACTTGTATGTGCTCCTCAACACTCCGTGATTCACCATGAAAGTACTTGGGACAAAATTTCTCAGGGTTCTTAGGCATGTCGTGAAAACCTCTAGGAATAGTCCCTAATGGAGAGGGATTATTTTGAAAGAACACCATTATTGGGGGTGGTGGTGGTTGAGCCAGCTGTTGTATGAGTTGAACTAGCTGTAATGACAATTGAGATGGATTTGATGGTGGATTGATGGGAATCCACTGGGGTATTGGTGAAAAACTTGGTGGAGTGAGTGGAGCTGATAAGGGTGGTATGATTGTTGCCCCAGTCCTGTGACTCTTGTGCCTAGTTGGGGTCTTGAGTTCCATGAAAGGTGTTGGATTTTGAGTTTATCAAAGAAATCTCTGGGGCCTTTCTGGAGAGAAAAATACAGTATTATCCAGTTTTCCCTTCTTGGCCCTCCTAGCACCAGTTTCTGTTGATGGTTTTTTTAGCACAACAACATGCAAAAAAAATATTGCTACTCTGCTTCTCCTAAAAGAGAAAGACAACACATGGATGTCTTAGCTCCCAAGGTCTTTGTAGTTGGGTCTCAACTCTGCCGATGTTACTCAATGGTCAATGTAATAGTAATATTCAAGGGGGCCTGTTCGTGTTGAGCTCTTGGATTGTTCTAGGGGCAAGCATAAATTTAAATCTACTCTAACCGAGGTTTTTAAAGAAATAGAAAAAGATGGATTAGAGCTTTGGGACAAAAAAGAATGATACTTCATCCGAATTAACCAGACCTATCACCTTCCAAGGAATTCCTAACTAAAACTGAAGAACAAATTCAACTTGTGATTAACACACAGTTGCATTCATTCACAGTGCTGATTTCTACAACAGAGTACTAGTTACCATTTTAAATAAAACACCAAAATAACATTCCATTCCTTGAAGACTTCACAAATCAAATGATTAACTGAAGACAAACATCATTCTGAAAGACAATACGAAGTAGATTAAGATCTGGTTGCTTCTACTATTAGTGAAACAGATAAGCAACATTTACAAAGCTGGCATAATCACCAGTGTACAGAAAATCCATGGCTCCAAATTGTTTCCATTCATATTTAAAAAGAAACTGAAAAGATACATTATTCATTCCTACTGAATCTAACTACTAACTAAGAAGAAAAAAGAAGCTCCTATTACAAAGAATCAAGAAGTAGTTCTATCTTCTCTAACTAACTTTTCTTTCTGATTTCTAACTCTTTCCTAACCCTAGAAGTTCTTTTCTTGGAAGTTCTAACTTCAAAGTTCTAATTTTGGAAGATCTAACTTAGAAATTCTAACCTTTACAAAGAGGCAAGAATGCCATTATATACAAAATGTCACAAAAAGGATGTGTTGTCCCCTCCATTAGGGTTTAGAAAATATTTTCAGACTGTAGGAAAGTTAGCTCTCAAATCTTTTGGAAAGAGTCGGTTGTGCATTCAATGCGAATCCTCGTTGTCCATGCTGATGAAATATTTCTGGGAAAGATCTGTAGATCTTTTGTAGCTGCAGCATTTACTACTAGTATGCGTGTCTATCTTTGAACTCCATCGAGGCTGCCTTGAATGCTCTTAAATATCATCATTAATACTGATCTTCCTCCTTGCCAGTAGTCACTATAGCTATCCCTACGAGTCATGGTTACTCATGCCTTCAACCTCCTTCATGTTATGGACTCCTCTACATGCTGACCATCCCCACAAGCACCATCGGGTCTCCCTTTAGATCTGAACATTTCACTCGAGCTGATCCATTGCCTCCTGATCTTAGAATGAATCCATCTCGCTTGCACTCTGTTGGTCTTCCCACACAAGGGTCGTCAATCGGTCAAAGGGGCCAATGATTCACTCTTTTAGTTTCCTATGATTGGTTGGGCACACGCCACATGAGCTCCTTAGGCGGTCAAAGATGGTCTGAATAGCATCGCATGTTGGTGAGACACCACCGGTGTCTCCTCGATGCGATCTCATCCTTTAGCAGTTATCGACATGACATCAGTCAGTCAGTGAGACATTTCGGTGAGTTGTAGAAGTAATATCGAGCTCGCAAAACCCATCAACAAGTATGCATTCTTTCGGCAAGACCAAATGGTGAAGTCCTTCTCTCGGTGAGCACATCGCACTCAGGAAAACATCTCCCCGAGTCCATCCTTACTTCCCCAAGCTCGAGTCCTTCTACTTCGGTGTGACCTACGCTCTTTGGCAAGACATTATACCGAAAGGGGAACCCCTTTGATGAAACCCCCAACTATCGGGGAGATGTCTCCCCAAAAAAAATCTGTCTTGCTGAACTCAAATTTCATGTTGGTGAGACCCTCGAACTTCGGCCAGACCTCTTGGCACACATCTTTCTTCTCCCCGAGGGGATGCCCTGTTGGTGTGACACTTCTTAGTCGCCGAGACCTCTCGGTGAGAGTCTAAATCTTCCCTGAAACACACTTTTGGGAAACTTAGTCAGAAAGACTTATGGTGATATCCCTTCCATGTCGCTGAAACCTTTATATGTTCACCTTTGGTCACCGTGACAATCTCGTTCTCTCCCCGATGAAGCAATATGTCGGTAGGAAATTTTGGGTTGGCAAGACTGCAAGACCTCATATCGATAGACCCCCTATTGGTGCCTTGTCGGCGAGACTTCAAGATTTCATCAAGACATCTCTCCACCATGATAGTTTCTCACCGAAAGGTATATCTTTATCGGTGGTCAGTGAGACATGAGGCTTTTGGCAAGATCACACACCGAAGATACAACTCTTGCCGAAGTGTTAACCCGGTCCGCGGTAGTCGGTGAGACATTGAGAGCTCGCCATGACCTCATTCCGGTGATGATTTCTCCTGCCGATAGGACTTCCTCAGTCGATTAAACAATGAAAATCTCTTGTCGATAAGTACCTACATATGATTTCTGATCGTTGTGACGCCAGAGAAATCCTTCCGATAGGAACTGCATGTGAACTCTGATCACCATGACCTCCCTGAGGTCTTGTCGATAGGAAACATAGATGCTTATCGATAGAATGCATTGGTAGTCAGCAAGAAATCTACAAGGTCTTGCCGACTTTCTTCTTGGAGGAGAATTGTGACCAACTGGACTGAGGAATGCATTCCAACTGAGCTCCCTTGGGAAATATCATCATGTGTGTGATTTAATCCTGCAAAACAGAGTCCCCATTAGTCCTCAGAAGTACATAAGATATATTGCAATAGAATCAACTAATGCTTATAATTATTTCATCCAATTTCATCAAGAAGAAAACCAAATTTAAGCTGAGAATCAAAGTTGACAAAAGAAGAAGGGAAACCCAGGCAGAAAGCAAAAGAACCCCCAAGAGCAGAGCAAATAACCAAAAGCAACAAAACCAAAAAGAGAAGGGGGACCCATTTTGTTCCAGATCAAAATGGGGTGGTTATGCAAGGCATAACATGATCATCATTTGTTCTAGAGGAGGTTCCTCATTTCAACACCATATCAACCATCTTTTGACAGTAGTCTACAACTTTTTGCTTCAATGATGTTCTACATGTTCCTCTTTTTTGGGACATTGTTTAGTTGGAGGCTACTTAGTCCTTCACCTTGATTTGAAGGATTTTTTAGTCCTTCATTCACCTTTCTCTCTTTTTGAGAGGATTTTTTCCCATGTGGTTTTGTTCTTTTCTCTAGTTTTGAGAGATCTTTTGTTTGTACATGGGTACCTCACCAAGCCTTGTTTGTTGGGTCCCATTATGTATTATTTTTAGGGTTCTTAGCTACTCCCTAAGTTCATCTAAAGGGGTGGTGTTAGAGTAATCTTGCATTAGCTAATAATTAATTAATCTTTAATTGATTATTAGTCTAATTTATTCTCATGCACTTAAGCTAAACTTAGGGGTTCTTTATTCAGTTAACTAATTGTTTTTCTATGTTAACTAAAATGAGCTATTATTAGATCATTTTGTCTCATCGCATGTGATTTTGACACTTGTCTTTATCTAATCCCTTTACCATTTATGGTTTCTCCTAGATATCACTCAACAATCATTTTATTATCTCTCTAGAGACTCTTTTGCTCTCTCAAAATCTGAACCTTTGACGTTTTTTTTCTTTCTTGAAGATTCTTGAGGTTCATTCTATAAATTTTTCTTGTTGAGGAATATTTCATATATTATTTTCATATCTCTTGCGTGGAAGGTGTCCTTTTTTGTTGTTTGATCTTGTAGCTCACATTTTTGACAATTCTAACACCTCTCACCTGTTAGTTAAGCTTTAAATCCCCCTTTTCAACTCCTAGGTGTGGATTTTTCTTTTCCTAGAAAGAGCATTTAATTGCATTTCAAAATTTTCCTTCCTGCTTCTCAATCCGGTCTCCCCACTCCCTTAATGCTCACCTTTGCATTTTCTCAACAAGGCATTTTTAAAATTCATGAAATGGAGTTACAAATTGCATTAATTACCCTCCCATAGGTTTGGGCATGGGACTTTTCCTTTTTGGAAAATCAACATATAAACTCAAAATTAAAAACAATTACTAAGAAGCAACAATTAACCATTTGATTTTTCTCAAATCAAACATTAAACCATACTATGTCGGAGGAGTTGAAGATTTAAATAAGATGTGTCTACAAGAAAAACCAAAAAAATTACAAGAAATTAAAATAAACATGTTTTTGGTGTACAAGATTATTTGTGCACCTAGATGCTTCTACATCAAACATCCTAGAAAAGAAAGAATGTTTGATGAGTGGGATCTCATGAAAATTCATCTGGTAGAGGTATGCCAAGCTTAGGAAGTTCTGGAGCTTCTACCCATGTTGCCTCCATCTTTTTCCCTTTTCATCTAATTAAATACTCTTTGTATTTTGTGCCTCGTGTCTTCTGCATCCCTCTAGAATCAATCACTTCATCTAATTCTTCACCCTTTTGTTTTTTAAATTACTTCTTCCAATATGCTTTGGTTGGAAAATCTGAAGCATCACCATACTTTTCATCTTTTTCTCTCCATGAAAATGATATAAATCAACTACATTGAATATTGAAGAAATGTCCAACTCTGATGGTAGTTCTATTTCATAAGCATTAGTTGAATTTTTTAATCACCCTACATGGACCAATCTTTTTCCACTTTAACTTGTCATAAGTACCTTGTGGGAACCTCTCCTTCCGTAGGTGTGCCAAAACTAGTTCTCCAACCTCAAATTCTTGCTCTCTCTTAAATCGACATGTTCTTTATATTTCTTTTTGTTGGTCTCTAGCTTTTCTTTGACTTCCTTGTGTAGTTCTTGCAAGTACTCTGCATAATCTTCAGCTACAATACTTCTTATTCCTAAATTTGCACTATCCCTTAGTTCATGTATACCTCTTGGATCAAATCCATAAATAATGTGAAAGGGGATCTTTCTTGTACTTCTATTGATGAAATTACTATATACAAACTTACCTTGTGAAAGCACCAAATCCCATTTTTTTGGCTTCCCATCTATCAAACATCTCAACAAGTTTCCAAGGATTTGTTTCAGGATGACATGTTGAGCTAAAAGTTGATTTGGTATCTAAATTCTTCCACAATGTTTTCCAAAAATTACTAATAAACTTAGAATCTCTATTTGAAACAATACTCTTAGGTAATCCATGTTGTCTCATAGATTCTTTGAAAAATAAGTGTGCAATGTGTGTTGCATCATTATATTTCTTGCATGGAATGAAGTGTGTCATTTTGGATAACGTATCTACTACAACAAAAATGGAGTCCACTGCAACCCAAGAGCGAAGTTCATACTCACATCTTCCCATGGTCTTTCAAGAGTAGGCAAAGGTTGATATAATTTGGTGTTTAGACTTGTCCCTTTGGCATGTTGACATATTGAGTGCACACTTGCACTATATTCTTCACATCCTTATGCATCCTTGACCAATAGTAACCTTCTTGAAGCTACCCAAAGTTTTATCCACCCCAAAGTGTCCTCCATGTCTTCACTATGTTTCTCTCCAATTAAATTCTCTCTCATTGATCCCCTTGGAATACATAGTTGCAATCCCTTAAATAACAATCCTTCTTGAATGAAATATTCCAGCCATTTGATTCTATCCTCTTCAATTGGACACTTGCAGGCTGCCCATTCTTCACCAAAATCAGAGTACTTCCCATACATTTCCTTGATGGAATCAAAACTTGAAACATTTACTTGCATCTTATTCAACAACAAACATCTCCTACTTAATGCATCAATTACTTGATTTGACTTGCCACTTCTATGTTTAGAAATAAATGAGTAACTCTAAATAAAATCAACCCATTTCATGTGTCTTTGGTTTATCTTACCTCAGTTGTTAATGAATTGAAAATCATGATGATCGATGTAGAGGACAAAATCCTTGGGCAGCAAGTAGTGTCTCCAATTCTCGAGTTCTTGAATAGTAGCATAGAACTTCTAATCATATACCAAATAGTTCTTCTTGGTATCATTTAGCTTCTCACTAAAGTAAGCTACAAGTTTTCCCTCTTCACTTAGAACCCCTCCTATGGTTGTCCCATTGCATGACAATCAACAATTAAGAATCCACATGATTGTCAATTGTTGCAACTAATTAAATTCAAAGCCTACTGGATAATACAAATGATAACAAAAAATGATAAAGAATCTAAAATTTTATTTATATTTAGATTGTCTACAACAAAATTGGAGGTACAAAGATTTCAAAAATTACAAAAAATATGTCATTCCTGCAACAACTATTTATAGGAGAGCATATTCAAACTTCAAAAATTAAGAAAACCATCTATAGGAAAACCAAAAATATGTTCCCAAGTCTTTAAACCAAAAAAAAGCACATGCAACACACACAAAATTCCATCAAATTCATCCTCCTTTCTATACATTCTTATTTTCCTTACATTCTCTTAATGCTTTTTCTTGTCCAAATATCTCCTGGAAAACTGGGTGTGGCCTTTCCTCTCACCTGCTAGTCAAACTTCAAATCCCCCTTTTCACCTCCTAGGCATGAATTTTTCTTTTCCTTGAAAGATCCTTCAATTTCATTTCAAAAAATTACCTTCCCACTTCTCAATCCACTATCCCCACTCCCTTGACGCCTTCCTTTTCATTTTCTCAACAAGGAATTTTCAAAATTCATAAAATGGAGTTACAAATTGCATTAAGTGCCCTTTCATAGGCCTGGGCATGGGACTTTTCCTTTTTAACAAATCAACATATACATTCAAAATTAAAAACAATTACTAAGAAGCAATAATAAACCATTTAATTTTTCTCAAATCAAATGTTTAACAATATTGTGTTGGAGTTGAAGATTTAAATAATATGTACCTACAAGCAAAACCAAAATAAAATATTAAAAAATAAAATAAACATGTTTTTGTGTGTGTAGGATTTCCTGTGCACCCGGATGCTCTTGCATCATAAAAATGGAGATATTTATGTAAAGATCTACAAAGAAGGAGAGGGGGAGAGAGAGAGGAGAGTTGTCTAGAGATAGAGAGGGAGGGAGGAAGATAGAGGTAGAAATGATAATATAGGGAGAGAGGGAAAGGGAGATAACTAAATAGAGAGATAGAGAGATAGAGGGAGGAACAAAGATAGAGAGAGATAGGGAGGTAGGAATAGAGAGGGAGAGATAAAGAGGAAGATATAAAGACATATAGAGGTATTAGAAGAGATAGAGAGAGATGTATAGAGGGAAATACCAAGTGAGAGAGAGATAGATATATAAGGAGAGAGGGAGAGAGAGCTCAATAGATAAAGAGGGAGAGATATAGATAGAGGGAGATATAAAGAGATATAGAGAGATATAGAGATATAGAGTGATATGGAGATAGAGGTAGAGATAGAGAGATAATGATATATAGATAGAGGGGAAAGAGTGAGAGAGAAATGACGTGATAGAGATAATTAATAGAGAGAGGATGAGAGATAGAGAAAGAGGGGTAGACGTAAAGAGAGGAAGAGATAGGGACAAAGGGAGAGATATATTGCTCCATCTCTATTTCTATCTCTCCCTATCTCCATCTTTTTATATCTCTATATATCACTCTTCCTTTCTAAATATAATTATCTCTTCCTCCCTCTTAGTTTCATTTTTTGTCACAAAAACATGAGCATGTTATAAAACTAGAACGATATAATGGACTCATGTTTCTCTTTTCTTTGGGTATTTCCAATCCTTAGGGTTGGACTAAATCTCAAGCATGCTCTCCATTAGTTTTACATGTCTTTTAATGTTGAGATGAAAAGTACCACAATAAATTCAATCTCTCTATTACCTTTCTAACAATGTAATTTTTTGTTCATTTAAATAGGATAAACTTTTGATCTTTAATTTATTTTTCTAGTGTCTTATTTTTTTGTCAAAAATCTATGTATATTATTGGTTTCTTTTTTCATCCATTCATCAAAAGTTAAAAGAAACTACATATTTACATTCAGACTCTATTCTATACACATTAAAAAAATATCATTAGTTTCCAAAAACTTGAGGGGGGGGGGTCACACTCAATTTTTCATTTTTCAAAATGTGTTTGCTTTGAAATTAGTAAAAATTCATATATTCATTTTAAAATAGTATAAAAACTAGTCATAAACTAAATGTTGTTAGCTAATTTTTCATTGAAGCAATTTTTGAAATACTAAAAAGGAGTTAACATTTTAGGGGGAGCATAGTACTCTCTATGTTATATATTTTTGAAAAAAATTGGAGAACTTTATGTGCCCCCATATTTGAATCCATAAATATCCACCGTTCTAAAAAAATTAGTTTAGAAAGTATATTTAGAGAACTAAAATTCTTGTGCTTGTCAAATGTTCATATTTTTAGCATAACTATCTTTAATATCTTGTCAAAGATCAAATTTTCCTAATTTGAAAAAAATGCATCAAATTAAGACCCCCTTTTGATCCCCCATTTCTATTAACTTACCCACTTATATTCACTAGATGTGATTATGTTGATAACATTACAAATACCTAACAAAATTAAAATTATGTTATTTCTTATATGATATTCTCCTACCCCAAAGTTTATCAATATTGATGATGCATAAAAATCATATGTACCTCGCTAATTATACAATAATTTTTTATCTTATATGACATAATTAACTTATTTTACTATAAAATTAAAACACAACCCTCTATGACAACTAATCTAATCTATTTTAGAATATTCCATGAATAGAATGAGACATTTAACTAACCTATCATTGCTTGGAAAATAAAACCATTAACATGGCATGAAAAACACTACACCTTCCACTATCCAATGCATTGGTTTTTTCCACATAAATGGTTTTGTCTCCTCACCCAATATTATGTTAACCATCTACAACTCATTATTCATATTTGCATGAAATTAAAGCCCTAGTTATCTTGATTTGCTTGATAATAAGGCTTCTTGTATATGTTAATCATGAAAATATTTCTTTTGTTTAACACTATTATATTCATACAAGATATGTGTACCTACATGTATAACAAGTGTCACACATCAACTAGTCCTTATCATTTATAGCAGAGATATTTTAAGATTTTTTACTAGTACATAAGTGCAAAATTCTCAAGAAAAATGAAGAGGAAAAAAAGGAAAATCCATCTACCCACAATATGAAAAAATGGTATTAGAAGTGAGAATAAAAAATAATTAAAGGAAGCATTCCTATACATAAATCTCTAATACTTTTATTTTTTAAACATGTTATGTTGTTGAATCCCAAACCATTGATAATGACTCAATTTGGTCAAGTCCCCCATAAACCCCTCAAAATAAAAGCTCTATCCCCTTCTCCCTCCCTCTTCACCCTCTCCTAACCATATGTCCCTTTCCTCTAAAATTCTCCATGTTTATTATAACCTTTAGGAAGATAAGGATTATCTTGAGGATTGTGTGGCTAATATTGTGGTTTAGAGCCTAGTGAAACCTAGAGGTAGCCCCTAGGTTGAAGCAAATAGTGGTGGGTTTTTGAATTATGATACCAAGGGGAAGATAAAGGTGTGTGATTAGGAGGATAGAAATGTTATAAAAATCCTTGAGGAGGAAGGTTTAGGCCAAGGTATTTATGGTCGTCCTAGTTCTACCCAATACCCATCATTGACTCTTGAAGATATCAGTACTATAATTACATTGATGGCCAACAAGAATAATGATCTTCACAATGAGTTGGGCAATCACCATAATATTTTGAAGTGTTTATTTTTTGAGGTGAACAAAAATAGGATATGGAGAAGCATCTTTAAGGAATTAAAAATAGATATGATATTCTTTGTATGAAGAAGTAGTTGATTCTTAAGGATGAAAGACTATGACAACTAGAGAAAGACATTAGGGAGATTAATGGAACCATGTAGAAGATCGTTAACTTTAGTAAGAGAAAGATCAATATATCCTTAAAAACCTAAATTCCCTCCATGAAAAAAAAAAAAAAAAAGCCAGGATAGTCTTTTAAGGCCATTCAGTGTGCACCAAAGGTGGAAAAAAGGTTGAGGTCACTATGAGAAAAAAAGGTCATCAATTATCATCTCTGGGATCTTTGGGAGAAGTGAGAGGTCACAATTATTTCCAATAGTCTCTAGTTGTTTGGTTTATTGTCTAATTACCTATATTTTGGTCCACTCTTGTGTTATTTTTATTTTTTTAGTTGTGTTCTAGTGTTATTTTTATATTATTGTTCTACTATTTTAGCTTTACTAATTCAAAGCTATTTTTTAATCTATTTGCTAGTTTATGTTGAACACCCACAATACTGAGAGGTAGGGTGAATCAGTATTCTACTAAACCATTTGAATGCTAACCATTCAATAATTAAAACATATCTAGCTATAATTGTAAACAAAATATGAAAGGAATCATAACATCACATGACACATTACATGGAAAACCAAGAATGGGAAAAACCATGATGAGGATTAGCTAACAATATATTATAATAAGGTGAAAAGATATTACAAGGAATACTACCAAGTGAACCAACAATTTTGATGTGTTTTATGTGCTTCTCTTGCACTCTTAGGATCTTTCACCTAAAAGGAGAGAGATAAAACCCCAAAATTGTGATGGTTTACTCAAATAGAGGATTGTATGATGTAATTAAGACTAAATGCAAGGATGTAGATGCAACTAAATAATGTAATTGACTGATTATTAATGCAAAACTAATGTAATATGCAATTTTTTAATACACAATGAGATATGCAAGAATGAACAAGAAACATGCACAAATGCAAAACATAATTGAAAGAGGCTGATCAGAGTGCACTTGGAAACAAATTGTAGATTTGAGAAGATTCTTTAATGCTGGAAAAATCATTGTTGATGACCAGTGAGACTCATTCGCCACTGATGGTGAATCAATCCTCTTACTGGTAAAATCTCCTAAAACAGGTTTTTGACTGTTGGGAATTGGAATCTGACAAAATCACCTATTTCAGCCTTAAGGTGGGACTCATTCGCCATTGATGGTGAACTAGTCCTCCAAAATTTTGTGAAATCAAAGGTCAATTCTGTAGCTCTAAATCTACAATTGTCTTCTTGTCAGGTTGATGGAGTCAAATCTGCAGAAAATGGACTGTAGGTTGTCTCCAAGCTTGAAATAGGGTTTAGTTGACTTGAAACACTTTTTTGACTTGTTGATCACCTTTAAACACCTAATTTATTGATAAATATGCATAAAAAAGTATGCAAACACACATACAAAAGGGGGAAAATGGTTAAGGGTTAGAGTATAGGGATTTTCCTTGGTCAAATCCTACTTTGGTAATCAAACACTTAATGAAGAAATGAAATGAAAAAGGAATGATGAATAAACAACATGCAAATGTCTTAAACTCACCACAACCTCATTGAAGAAATTTGAAGATATGGCAATGGCTACTCCAAGATGCTGTATGAATGCTTGAGTAAATGATGCTTTGATGCTTAAGTGGATGAATGAAATTGAATGCAAGTGAACTTGATGATTGATAGATGTAAAATGATGAGAAAAACACTTATTTATACACACTTATGCCCTAATAACCCAATAATACCTGATCACAGGCTGACACAAGGTATTTTTAAATAAAAACCCTGTTACCTATAGGTATATTAGATATCATGTCCCTTCAAATTTTTTCTTCCTTGGTCTTCAATCTTTTTTTCTTTTTTTTGTCTAAGTTTAAAGTCCTTGCCTTCATTTTAATCATTGTCACGGGTTCTTCTAAGTTCCTAACTTCTTATCTCGCATTCTGTGAGTTTTGAAACCTAAGTTGTTGGCATTGTGTGTCTTTAATCACTGTCATTGGGTTCATGTTTTTCATAACTTCCCAATAGCCCGATCAGTTCTTTAGTGGCATCAAGTGAGTCAATCCATTGTGGATTCGGGGAGTCGGAGGTTTTCATAACTTCATAACTCCCAACTTTGGGTTATAAAGTTCAAGTTTTCCATGACAAGGCAATATGTTGCTCACCTACATGTTTCAAGGTGCCGCCTATGCATTTAATTAGGAATACAGTACAACCTGGAGATGTCTTATCAAGGATTTTTGTAAAGAAGACAACTCTTAGGGTTTGTTTATTTGAGGATTAAAGAAAGTGGCATATTAATTCCACACCAAACGTACATCATGTCACTTGCACAACTTAAGGTGGTAAAGATTTATTTGGTCAAGCTTGCAATAGCACCTATATCATCTGCAATTATTTCTTCCAGCATACGAGTGTTTCCTTGTGTACTATCAGCTCATGCATTATGGAATTGAAAATCGTTGGCTCGACGTAAGGGACACAGAGCTGGGATCCTTTAAGTTGGAAGAATTTTGGGCATGATTGGAGAGTGATAAAAGAACCGCTATTGAGGAAAAATGATTAGAGAGTGGATTAGCTCACACTGAGGGCTTTCCAAAAGTTGTTATGAGCATGGACCTAATAGGTGCATGTGTAAGAAGATACATTCTAGAGAAACAAGAAATCAAAGCCGTGGGCAAGACTGTTGTTGCTAGAATTTCTCCTAAAACTATTTCTCATGCACTAAGGATTCTCGAGAGAACACCCATGAAGGACATGGTTGTTGTAGTGGCTGGTGAATTTTTCAAAGTTAATGAAAGCTGGTGCAAGAATTATATGGCTAAAGGGTGGTTGAAATAAAAAAAGAGGTAAGTCACAGCTACCCGCTAGACTTAAAAGAATGCATTTCAAAGGAGAAATTGCATATGCCATTGCTCTATTGCATCGTATTTTCAAGAATGCAAAAATTGAGTCATTTGAGGATTGGATGTGTTAATTTATTTTGGATGTCTCTCATGAATCATGTACATTGATTGGGCTAAGATAATTTTCTTCCATTTGAATGAACAATTGGCCATTTTTTAGAAAACGACTACTTTTCATCTGTGCTCTTGCCTAACATATATTATAGCTAGTCAAAGGTCATTTTGGCCTGGATAAAAACCACAAATACCCCCAAATTTTTTCATGCCTATGTATAAGTGCTACCCAGAGTTTACTAAACAAGCCAGGATGGGAGATTTTTCCCTTGTTAATGATGCATTCTTAATGGAAGTTGTAAGGAAATTGGATGGGAATCCTGAAGTGCAGTTTTCTTTTGAGTCAATGTCTCTAGTCTCAGAATTTGGAAGTTTTTATATTAATTTTGATAGATTTTCCTATTTGAGGATAGGAGGTTTTGAGAAAGCCCCATTGAAACTACCCAGATACCCTAAAGATTTGTTGGTGTTCATAGAGGTTTGTAGACAGCTGGTCATTGTAAATGTGAAATATTTGAATATGGGGAAATGAGGGTATCCTTTCCCATTGACAACTCCATCATTCACATGCAAAAACAATCAAATGGCCAAATTTGTTGAAGGTCTTCTCAAAGAATATATTCTCCAACATTTATTCATGAGAGCTAATTTTGACAGCAAGGGTTTTGTGAAAAAAAAAATTATATGGATGAAATTCATATTAAGATCAGCCTGCTATTGAGAACTTCTAGGAAGATTGTGCTAATGAAAATGAAATCCTAGAAAGGTATTACATGAGGTTAATCCTTGAACAGATACAAGATTTTGGTCTACCATTCTAGATTCTTGACGGTACAATTGATGATCTGGTGGTCATTGATCCTGAGTATTAGAGGTTGTTTGATAAATCGCATCACAAGGTTGATTGGAATGAAAATGAAGTCTTGGATATGAAAATACGGGCTGCCCCAGTCATGAAAAGAACTCAAGATTGGCTGGAAGGAAAATGGCGACAAGTGGTAGGTTCTACTTAAGAACCAAAATCTTCTCAAAAAAATGAATAGGGGTCTTCTCAGATAATTATAGTTGGCACATCCTCAAGGAGAATGGATCAAGATTTTCCAATGAAAATTAACAGTCTAGGGGTGATGGTGAGAAACCAGAAGAGATGCTCAAACTAAAATTTGTATGTGAACAAGACAATCCATCCACCCCTGCTCCTAAAATGAAGGTCAATCAAACAAAACCTGTATCTAAGGATTCAAATGCTATTTTCAAGAAAATTGTTGAAGATAATAATTTTTCTCGATTTTTTGAAGTACTCTCTTCCCCAGTGGAAAATATACCTATTAATCCTAGTGAGTTTAGAGAAATTGCTCTAGAGAATAATAATTCTGCTTTGGTTGAAGCTTCTCTAGTATGGTTGAAGAAAGTAGTAGAGAAAAAGAGAAAGTACACTCCTACAACAACAGTTGGAGTAGATACAATTACAAAGATGCTCCAAACTTCTTCAAGACCAAATAAAGCTTAGAAGATGTCAAGAATATTGACTGATCCTACTTTTGGTGATCAGATGTTGGAAATTGTTGACCCCATAAAAGATTTGAATGAGAATGAGATAACAGTAGCTGATTATATAGTCACACATGTTGATATGGGGCCTCAGACACTTGAAGGTGATATATATCATGCTAACTATTCAATCAATGCTTTGATCAAGTGGGTAAAATAGGAAAGGAAAGAAAAAGTGGCATTACAATCCCAGGTTCTTGATTTGAAGAACTTTATTTCTTCTATAGTTCCTTCTTTTGTATCTAGTGGAGCCTCAAGTTCTCAAGTAGGAATCATTGATGAGTCCATAATGCAAATGATCAGAAAGAATCTAAGCTATTCTTAAAATGTCAATGAATGGATTGTTGATATGCTTGAAGAAATTGTCCTCTTTATTAGTAAGTCTATGCTTTTCTATACCTAGGTTGTTGACAAAGGGAAGGAATTGATGGCAGAGTTGAGGCAAATTAGAAAAAATCAGACTAGTCTCTATGTGCTTTCACAAGAAATCAAAGAGTTGATTTCCATGGACTGAATGAAATTAATTAATGAACAAATTGTGAGTGATCCAAAGGAATTAGACCCCTCATGGTCTAATTCATTGGAGTGGAAATTAAGTGTTTATGACACCCTGGTAAAGGAAATTTCCACAGTACTCAAAAGGTACCTAGGCATGCTGGTGGAGATCAAAGGAAATTGTCGTGACCTCAAAGTTGAGATAACCGATGAATTTGATGAGAAAATTCTTGATTCAATGGAAATTTGTCTAAAATTTAAAGAAATATTCAACAAGGAGATGGTCAATCCTATCACCATGACCAAAGAATCTTACTTGAAGCTCAGTAGACTGCAAATTTAGCTCACTTCCTTTAAAACTGAAGCAAGTAGGAGGTTTGACACATTGAATGAGTCTGAAGCAGCTCTAACCAAAGTAAGAACTGGGCTACAAATTACCAGAACTCCAGGAAGCAAAGAGTTGCTTTCAATTATTTCCAAATACAGGGATTACAAAACTAGGATGGAGGTGCAAGAGAAGTAGTTGCAACAAGAAGTTGTCGGGATCTGGAAGACGAAGAGGCTGAAGCGATGGGAGATGATGCATAATTAATTTTTAGTATTCCATGATACTTTCTTTATTTTGGCTCTTTAAGTTTAAGACTCTTTAAATTATTTGGTACAGTTACTTTCAAGAAACCATTACCAAGACAATCTGCTTATGTTTTAAATATGGATTTGGCTAATATGCTTAGGATCTTTTGGGAAAACTTTGATTTTCTCATTAGAGCAAAACTCTATTATCTGAATATTTTCTATCTATTATTATGATATAGAAGACGATGGTGGAATTTTAGCATTCATAATCTTTGAATTATGGTGTATGAATCTATTCTACTTATGTTGAATGTTCTGCCAACATTTAATCTATGATTGAGATAATAGATATTTTGACTTGTTGCATCACTATAGTATCATTTATCCGTGAATAAGGATTTTGTGGTGGTATTTGATTTCATTCTAGTTGTGAAGTATTTTAAGTTTCATTTTATGAGTTGTTGAATACCTTTAAAGCTTTCTAGTTAAAAGCAACAAAAGTTAAAGATTATTCCTTGAATATCAAATGAAGGTAGCTGCCACGGTTTAAAATAAGTAGAGAATCAGTTTGAGAATTATATCATTACCGATTCAACTATGGTTACATTTGTCACCTTTGTGGGAATGAGAATATATAGTTAGGTGATAAATCTGTCAACCAACAGATTTTTTGGTGACTCCACTAGGGATAACTTAGAAAAAATAATTGTTGTATAATGAGTTGGTCTATGAATAATAGTAATGGTTCTTTAGATGCGTAATTCTCCTATCCTTCAACCTAACGTAGATTGGTTAATTGGTGATCAAGAAGATATAATTACTAGTATCAGGATGCTTGCTTGGCAATAGAGAACAACTGACTATCAGTATCACAGAGTTAAAAAATTATTAGAATAAGAGGAGGAACTTGGAGATATTATCAGAGAAAATGCAATGTGCTTTGACAATGCTCAGAAGATTGTGTTCATAGAAAACATACCACCTCCGACTAGAAGAGTAAGAGCTCCTCCAGCACAAGCTCCTAGAAATTAGGTAAACAATAGGAAAAGCCCTCCACAAAACCCTCAATAGACAAAAGTTGGAGACTCTGTTGGTCTATCATTGTCTTGTCAAAACCTGGCTTCTAAAAGGTATACTAGGAGTGATAAGAAAAAAGGGCTTGTGGACAAAGATTTTGAGTTCTTATAAACTATTGATTTTTCATATTTTCCACCCACCCAAAAATCCAACTATATCAATAGACCATCTTCTCCTCCTCCTCCTCCTAAACCTAGTGTAACTGGGATTCCAAAAATATCCTGCCAAGCACTTCTTTTGTGTGGTACTACCCTCCCTACACAAGTAAATTTTCCTCTAGTCACGGCACAACCCCAACCAGTCCCATCGGGAGCCATCATAGGTCCTCTAACCTTTGGATCGGTGTACAAATCCATGACTTACCCAAAGGTTTAGGAAATATCATACCCAAATTTAGTGGAGATGGAAAAGTTTCTCCTGATGAGAATATGAAAGCTTTCTTTGCCACCTCTTCTATTATTGCAATACAACATGAGGATGTTTCTATGAAACTCTTTGCAGAATCTTTGATGGATGTTGTTATTGATTGGTTTTATTCTCTATGCAATGACTCTATTAACAATTGGGCTACCTTAAGAACAAGATTTGAGAATAGATTTAAGTCTGCAAAGGATGATCAAGTCTTGGTTGCTGATCAAGTCTTGGTTGCTCAATTGGGTTCAATGAAGAAGGAGATTCATGAGTCAATGCAGGATTTTGTGGCCAAGTTCAATAAGTTGTACAATAGAATTACTACAAACATGAGGCTTGGTGTTGAATTGTTGAAAGCAATGTTCATTAACACTCTTTCGCTAGATGGGAGCTTCATTATTAAAAGGGAAGGTGTGGCTGATTTAGTTGCTACACAAGATAGGGTTGTATCAATAGAAGATTATCTGATTATCTCTAGAAAATGGAGAAGAGAATTACAAATTGGTAAGCCTTCACCAATAAATTATACTAATCCAATTATTCAAATATTGGCTAATGACATAATTACTCTTAAAAGGAAAATGCCAAAAGGTTCCACACAGATGCCTTATCAAGATGTTTCTAGGAATTACAAAGGAGCTCCCAACAAGACGCTTTCATTGCCTACTCCAAACCAAAGGTTGGAAATCGAAGGTCCTTCTTCCTCTAGTAAGGGGAATCATTGTAATTTCCATTTGAATTTAGATCATGATGGAGCTACTTGTCCCGAGATGATTAGATTCATGCAAATGCTTTCAATGAATGAACGCACTGTCAAACCATGTGTGGAGGATCCTAGTCCACCAATGATGCTAGCAAGAAATTCTTTGAGTTTATATCAGAAGTCGAAGCAGGAGAGGATGTATATGTCAGAGTTGATGATCATAATTGTGTTGTTTTCATTAGAGCACAACATGTCGAAGCTGATTAGTCAGTGTCGAAGTGATTAGGCTACTGGCTCATCTTCATCCCCTAGGTACATTTTAACAAGGTAGAAGAAGCAAGAGCAAAATGCTCCTAATAATGTCTAAACTGAGGTACCATCTTCTTCATCTTCTGCCTTTCTTTCCTCTAGTTCATTTGACATATTTGAGTCTTGCAAGAATACCAAAATCCAAATTTCACAAGCTAAATACTTGAGACTCAATCCCTCCAAGCTAGATAGGTTGGTGAGATATGTTAAACAAGAGCATTCACTAATGCTCAAATTTATGATAGCAGTGAAGCCAATCTTTAGAATCATATTTTCTCTAATACCATAGATAAAACTTCAAGCTCACAAAATCTATTTATGAAACCAAAACCTTTTTATATATCATTATATATTTCTAGTTTTAGGCTGAGTAATTGTATTATTGATTCTGGAGCTTTTGAAAATGTGATGCCTGATCAAATAGCCAAAGCCTTGGGTTTGTCTTATACCTCTTCGCAAGGAAAATGTTATTCCATGGATGGGTCCCCAGTTCCTATTATTGGTCAAATTAAAGATTCCCAAGTAGCCCTAGCTACTTTTCCTAAAAAAGAGGTTGAAATTAACTATACTGGCTATTGATATCCCTACTAGTTATGGCATGCTCTTGAGTAGGAGTTTTTGTGAAGATTTGGGTGAAGAAATTCAGATGGATTGGTCTCATGCCTTAATACCTTTAGATGGAAAGAAAATTTGTATGAATATTGAAACTAAGGCCAAGTTTACTGTCTTAAAGTTTGGCGATCCAAGAGTAGATATTCTATTTGTTGAAACTATACCAGGAACCTATATGTGCACTTCTGATCAAGAGGGAAATCTGAACTCTATTAACCCTAATTTAGTAAATGAATTGTGGACACTCGAATTTGATGGAAGTTGTGCCAACATTGGGTCAGGTGTTGGAGTGGTTTTGATTTCACCTGATGACTATAAATTTCCCTTTTCTTTCAAATTGGAATTTGCTAATACCAATAATACAACCGAGTATGAAGCTCTGTTGCTTGATCTAAGTGTAGCCAAAGAAAAAGGTATCAAACAATTGAGGGTTGTGGGAGATGCGAAATTAGTAGTGAAGCAATTGAGGAAGATGTACACTATGAAGAATGGTCAACTTAAGCATTATAGGAACAAATTTTGGGATTGTATAGAAGATTTTGATGATTTTTCAATAGAGTCTGTCCCCAAGGAAAAGAATGCTAGGGCTGATTCCTTGGCAGTTTTAGCATCATTACTTTTGCCACATCTAGATTTCAAAGATGGGTCCTATAGAATTGAAATTGTGTATAGGCCTAGTGTTCCTAATAATGTAAATCATTGGTAAGTGTTCAATAATGATCAATAGATTATTGAGTTTGTAGAGAAAGCTGAAGCCTTTGCTTATATTTATTTTGAAGGTAGCAATGATGAAAACAATGATGTTTTAGAAGGTGACGTTGTTTCTCTTGATGGAAATCAAACATAAGATATTCAATTGAAAGTTAATAAGATTCCAAAGGGTTTAGTTTCTCTTGAAAATTTGTTCAATAGACATGACCAATATTTGAAACAAAAAGGAAAGGTCTTTGTTGAAACATTTGTTGAGTATGATAAGGTGAATATTGGTACAAAAGATGATCCTAAGATTGTTTGTATTGGTAAGTTTTGTTCTCAACAAGAGAAGAGATTGATCTCTCTATTGACATGTTACAGGGATGTTTTCGCATGGTGTTATGTAGTTTAAAGAAGTTTAGGAATGGAGAATTTCAGCATAAAATTCCATTGAAACTTGGTGCTACGAGTTACAAGCAGAAGCAATGAACTTATAATCCTAAGGTGGCAGAAGCTATTTTCAATGAAATTGATAAAATGCTCTAGGCTAGGATTATTTATCCCATCCAACATTCCACTTGGGTGGCCAATATAGTTCCTATCAGAAAGAAGAATGGGGAAATAAGGATATGTGTTGACTTCAGAAACTTAAATCAAGCATCCTTAAAAGATAATTTCCCTTTACTGGTGATGGATCATATTCTGCAAATATTTGTTGGTTCTGAAATGATGTCCATGCTTGATGGCTTCTCAGGCTATAATCAAGTCAAAGTAGCTCCAGAAGACCAACATAAAATGCAATTCACCACACCCATTGGTTTTTTTTCCATGGACTTATCTTTTGGTGATATGAGGAATAAAATTACAATAATTTATTTGGATGACCTATTAGTTTTTTCTAAAAATAGAGTCGATCACTTACATGATCTAGAAGTAGTATTACAACGTTGCAGAGAAGAAGGTATCTCTTTAAATCCTAAGAAGTCTATCTTTGCTGTAACTGAGGGAAAAAATTTAAGTCACATTTTCTCAAAGGATGGAATCAAAATAGATCCAGAGAGGGTAAAAGCAATCAAAAAATTGGGATTACCTACCAACAAGGATGGTATTAGATATTTCTTTGGTCAAGTGAACTTTCTGAGAAGGTTTGTTCTTGATTTTGCTGAGCTGACGAAACCTATTTCTGATATGATGAGGGATCACCCAGTATTCAAATGGAGCAATGAAGGAAAATAGTCTTTTGCAGACATTAAGATTGCAATTGCAAATGCTCCTACTTTAGTTCATCCTAATTTTACTAAATATTTCATCATATGTAGTTATGCCTCCAAGCACACCTTGTCAGCCATCTTGCTACAAAAGAATGAGCAAGGTATAGAAGCTCCTATCTCTTTTATGAGCATTCCTCTAAAGAAGTATGAGTTTAAATATCCTCCTCATGAAAATCATGCATACCCTATTGTGAAGGAACTCAAGAGTTTCAGATTTTATATTCTTCATTCTCATACTACTATTTTTGTTCTTGAAAATTTTGTGAAATGTATTCTTAATCAACAAGATATTGGTTGCAATAAAAGAGGATCTTGGATAGCTTAGATCCAAGAATATGATCTAGATATTAAACCCACTAATCTAGTAAGGGGAAAGGGACTGGACAAAATGATTTCTGAAAGTAAACTAGTTGAAGAAGAAGAGTTACCATTAGTGTTGTTCACAAGCACAACTGATGATTGGCTTTTTGATATCTCTTATTTTTTGACCTATGGTGATTTCCCATCACATTTGTCATCAAAAGAAAAGAGAAATTTAAAACTTAAGGAAAACAAGTATGTTCTTTGGGAATTTTTATAAAAAAGGTGTGGATGGGACTTTCTTGAGGTGTGTTGATAAGGAACAACATAAGAGGCTATTGGAAGTCTTTCACAGTGAGGCATGTGGTGGAAATTTTTTTGCTTCTGTAATAGCCTTCAATATTCTACGTCATATATTTTATTGGCCAGGTATGTTCACAAATGCTTATGAGTGGGTATCAAAATGTGAAAAGTGTTTAAAATTTACTGGCATACTACAACTTGTTGCTTTACCTTTGAAACCTATGGTAATTGATGAGCTCTTTCAACAATGGGGGCTAGATTTCATTGGGCCAATCCATCTGAGTTCTAGTCTAGGACATACGGACATACTAACCAACAAATTATTTCACGAAATGGGTGGAATCCATTCCAATGAAACATACCACCACTGAGGTTGTGTGTAATTTTCTGAAGGAGAATATTTTGGTAAGATTTGGAGTACCCAAGAAAATTGTCATTGACAATGATATCCCTTTTTCCTCTACTGAAATTACTCTTTTCTGCTATGATTATGGCATTAGTCTTTCTCATTCATCTGATTATTATCGTCAAGGGAATGGGAAGGCTAAGTCAAGTAATAAGAATTTAATTTTCATCATCAAGAAGTTGGTTGATGAAAATCAAAGAGGATGGCATAAAAAGTTATATGATGCTATGTGGGCTGATAGAGTTACTTATAAAAGAGCCATCAAATTGTCCCCCTTTCAATTAGTATATGGAATCGATAGCACCTTTCCTACACCATTGGAGATTTCATCACTTAATTTGCAAAAGGCTATAGAGGATGAGAAATTTTAGACCGCTTTGGAAAAGCAGATTATGTACTTGAATAAGTTGGAAGAAGAAAGGGAGTGTGTGGGGGATAGGATTATCAAACATCAATAGATGGTGAAAAAGGGTTTTGATAAAAATTCTAGATAGAGGGATTTTGCAGTTGGTGAATCAGTTCTTCTCTGGGATAGGAGAAGCGAGGCAAAAGGAGCACATAAAATTTTTTATTCTCTCTAGAGAGGACCTTTCCTGATCAAGCAGCTTGTTGGTGATCATGCTTATTGATTGGCTTATCCTGATGGTACTTTTCTACCTCTTTCCTATAATGGGCAAGATTTTAAACTTCTTGAATAATTGTTCCATCAAGTTCGTCCTTATACATAGTTTTTGTTTGTTTTGTTTAGTTTTGGCTTGTTTGGTTTTGACTCCATTGCCCAATGAATAAGGCTTTGTTCCATGTTTATGGATTCTCTACGTCTTGTCAGTCTTGGTCCCCATTTAGAGCCAATGTTACCTGTGGGTATATTAGATATCATGTCCCTTCAAATTTTGTCTTCCTTAGTCTTCAATTTTTATTTTTATTTTGTCTAAGTCTAAAGTTCGTGCCTTCATTTTAATCATTGTCATGGGTTCTTCTAAGTTTCTAACTTCTTGTCACACATTCTGTGAGTTTTGAAACCTAAGTTGTTGGTGCTATGTGTCTTTAATCATTGTCATTAGGTTCATGTTTTTCATAACTTCCCGATAGCCCGACTGGTTTTTAAGTGGCGTCAAGTGAGTTAGTCCATTGTGGAGTTAGGGAGTCAGAGGTTTTTAGAACTTCGTAACTCCCAACTTTGGGTTATAAAGTTCCAATTTTTTGTGAAAAGGAAATATGTTTCCCACCCACATGTTTCAAGGTGCGGCCTATGCATTTAATGAGGCATACAATACAACCTAGAGATTTCTTATCAAGAATTTTTGTAAAGCACACAAATCTTAGGGTTTGTTTTATTGAGGATTAAAATAAAGCACCATATTAATTCAGCACCAAACGTACATCCTATCATTTGCACAACTTAAGGTGGTGAAGATTTATTTGGTCGAGCTTGCAATAGAACCTCTATCATTTGAAATTATTTCTTCAAGCATACGAGTGTTTCCCTATGTACTATGAGCTCATGCAATGTAAAATTGAAAATCATTGGCTCAGCATAAGAGACAGAGTTGGGATCCTTTAAGTTGGAAGAATTATGGGCACGCTTGGAAAGTGAAAAAAGAACTGCTATTGATGCTAAATTATTAGAGGTGGATTAGCTCATGCTAGGGGTTTTCCAAAAGCTATTCTAAGTGTGGACCTAATAGCACATGTGCAAGAAGATAAATTCTAGAGAAACATGAAATCAAAGCCATGGATGGGACTATTGTTGCTATAATTTCTCCTAGAACTGTTTCTCACACACTAAGGAATCCAAAGAGAAAACCCATGAAGGACATGTCTGTTTCAGTGGCCGGTGAATTTTTCAAAGTCAATGAAAGTTGGTGCAAGAATTCTATGGCCAAAGTGTGGCTGAAATTAGAAAAAAGAGGTAAGTCATAGCTACCCACTAGACTTAAAAGAATGCATTTCAAAGGAGAAATTATAGATTCCATTGCTCTATTGTATCATATTGTTGGGAATGCACAAATTGATTCCTTTGAGGATTGGATGTGTCAATTTATTTTGGATTTCTGTGATGAAAATGTGTACATTGATTAGGCTAAGATAATTTTCTTCCTTTTGAATGAACAATTGGCCAATTTTTAGAAAATGGCTACTTTTCATTTGTGCTCCTGCCTAACATATACTATAGCTAGTCAAAGGTCATTTTGGTCAGGACTAAAACTATAGATACCCCCAACTTTTGGCATGCATGTGTATAAGTGCTACCTATAGTTTACTAAACAAGTCGGGATGGGAGATTTTTCCCTTTGTTAATTATACATTCTTAATGGAAGTTGTAAGGAAATTGGATGAGAATCCTGAAGTGCATTTTTCTTCTGATTCAATGTCTCTGGAGTGAGAATTTGGAATTTTTTATATCTAGTTTGATAGATTTTCCTATTTGAGGATAGGAGGTTTTGAAAAAGCCTCACTGAAACTACCCATATATCCTAAAGATTTGTTGGTGTTCCTAGAGGTTTGTAGACAAATAACCATTGTAAATGTGAAATATTTGAATATGGGGAAATGGGGGTATCCTTTCCCATTGACAACTCCATATTTCACATGCAAAAATAATCAAATGGCCAAATGTGTTGAAGGTCTTCTCAAAGAATATAATCTCTAGTATTTATTCATGAGAGCTAATTTTGATAGCAAGGGTTTTATGAAAAAAAAATTATATGGATGAAATTAAAATCAACATCAACTCACTATTGAGGACTTCTAGGAAGATTATGCTGATGAAAATGAAGTCCTAAAAAGGTATTACATGAGGTTAACCCTTGAACAGATACAAGATTTTGGTCTACCATTCCAGATTCCTAAGGGTACAATTGATGATCTGGTGGTCATTGATCCTAAGTATGAGAGGTTGTCTGATAAATCACATCCCAAGGTTGATTGGAATGAAAATGAATTCTTCGATATGAACATATGGGCTACCCTATTCATTAAAAGAACTTAGGATTGGCTAGAAGGAAAATGGCGACAAGTGGTAGGTTCTACTCAAGAACCAAAATCTTCTCAGAAAAATGAACATGGGTCTTCTCAGACAATTACGGTTGGTACATCCTCAGGGAGAATTGCTACAAGATCTTCTAGTGAAAATTCATAGTGTGGGGGTGATGGTGAGAAACCATAAGAGATGGTCAAACTAAAATTTGTATGTGAACAAGACAGTCCATCTACCCCTACTCCTAAAAAGGTAAATCAAACAAAACCTATATCTAAGGATTCAGATGCTATTTTCAAGTAAATTGTTGAAGCTAATACTTCCCTCCATTTTCTGAAGTAATATCTTCCCCAGTGGAAAATATACCTATTACTCCTGGTGAGTTTAGAGAAATCACTCTAGAGAATAAGAATTTTGCTTTGGTTGAAGCTTCTCCAGTATAGTTGAGGAAATAAGTAGATAAAAAGAGGAAGTACACTCCTACAACAATAGTTGGAGTAGATACAGTTACAAAGCTACTCCAAACTTCTTCAAGACCAAAGAAATCTCAGAAGATGTGAAGAATATTGACATCCTACTTCTAGTAATCAGGTATTGGAAATTGCTGACCCCATAAAAGATTTGAATGAGAATGAGATAATAGTAGCTGATTATAAAGTCACACATATTGATATGGGGCCCTAGACACTTGAAGGTGATATATATCATGTTGAATATTCAGTCAATTCTTTGATCAAGCAGGTAAAAGAGGAAAGGAAAGAAAAAGTGGCATTACAATCCCAGGTTCTTGATTTGAAGAACTTTATTTCTTCTATATTTACTTCTTCTGTATCTAGTGGAGCCTCAAGTTCTCAAGCAAGAATCATTGATGAGTCCACAATGCAAATGATCAGAAAGAATCTGAGCTATTCTAAAAATGCCAGTGAATGGATTATTGATATGCTTGAAGAAACTGCCCTCTTTATAGTAAGTCTATGCTTTTCTATACCTAGGTTGTTGACAAAAGGAAGGAATTGATGGAAAAGTTGTGAAAAATTAGAAAAGATCAAACTAGTCTCTATGTGCTTTCACAAGAAATCAAAGAGTTGATTTCCATAGACCGAATGAAATTAATTATTGAACAAATTGTGAGTGATCCGAAGGAATTAGACCCTTCATGCCCCAATTCATTGGAGTGGAAATTTCCATAGTACTTGAAAGATACCTAGACATGTTGGTCGGGATCAAAGGAAATTTTCATGACCTCAAAGTTGAGATAACTAATGAATTTGATGAGAAGATTCTTGATTCAAAAGATTTTTTTCTAAAATTTAAAGATATATTCAACAAGGAGATGGTTGATCCTATCACCATGACCAAAGAATCTTACTTGAAGATTAGTAGATTGCAAATTTATCTCACTTCCTTTAAAACTAAAGCAAGTAGGAGATTTGGCACATTGAATGAGTTTGAAGTAGCTCTAACCAAAGTAAGAACTGGGCTACAAATTACCACAACTCCAGGAAGCAAAGAGTTGCTTGCGATTATTTCCAAATACAAGGATTACAAAACCAGGATGAATGTGCAAGAGAAGTAGTTGCGACAAGAACTTGTTGAAGATATGGAAGACAAAGAGGTTGAAGCGGTGGGAGATCTTGCATAATTAATTTTTAGTATTCCATGATACTTTCTTTATTTTGGCTCTTTAAGTTTAAGACTCTTTAAATTATTTGGTGCATTTACTTTCAAGAAACCATTACCAAGACAATTTTCTTATCCTTTAAATATGGATTCGACTGATATGCTTAGGATTTTTTGGGCAAACTTTGATTTTCTCATTAGAGAAAAACTTTGTTATCTGAATATTTTCTATTTGTTATTTTGATATAGAAGACAATGGTAGAATTTGTGCATTCATAATCTTTGAATTATGGTGTATGAATCTATTCTACTTATGTTAAATGTTTTGCCAGTGTTTAATCTATGATTGAGATAATAGATATTTTAACTTGTTGCATCATTATAGTATCATTTATCTATGAATAAGGATTATGTGGTGGTATTTTATTTCATTCTAGTTGTGAAGTATTTTAAGTTTCATTTTATGAGTTGTTGAATACCTTTAAAGATTTCTAGTTAAAATCCCCTCCCTTTATTTGCTTTCCGGTTAAAAGCAATAGAAGTTAAAGATTATTACTTGAATATCAAATGAAGGTAGTTGCCATGTTTTAAAATAAGTAGAGAATCAATATGAGAATTATTTCATTACCGATTCAACTATGGTTACATTTGTCACCTTTGTGGGCATGAGAATATAGAGTTAGGTGATAAAATTTTCAACTAACAAACCAGAAAGAAAATTTGAATTATTTTGAATTAAGTTACATTTAATGTTATTTGTTGGGTTTACATTCAAAAATACACTTAATTAAGTCTTATGAGTGCATAAAGGGGTGAAATAAAGCATAAGAAAGGTGTAAATAGTGAAATTAAGCCTAGAAAAGCATGAAATATTGTTACAAGACTTTACAACACTTTAGAATAGGACTTGAAAAGTGATGAAAAGGTGATTTTTAGGTCAATTGTAATGAAAAGAGTTTGGAAAAGTGTAGAAATGTGTAACAAAACTTGACAACACCTTCACATGACATCATAATTTGAATATTTAGGACCTAATGTGAATGCCTAAGTTACATTGCAACATTAAATCAAAGCAAGACAAGTCAAACATCACAAGAGAAAGACCTAAATAACCATGAAAATTTCAATGATCCATTTTTCTATGGTACATTTAGCCCCCACTTTAGTGAGAGGATGAACTTGCTTCAAACTCACACTAAAGTAGCCATGCATATCGAGAAGGATCCAAATGCACTTATGCTAGCAAGATGGAATGAAAATGATCAAGAGGGATGATCAAGCCCCCAAGATGAAGATCACATGTCAAACTAAACATAAGAACAAAGGAACACACATGTGAGAAGAAAGAGAAGAAAAGGGAGAATCGGATCAAGCTTTGATCGTTTGTCCAACTAGTTGTGGATTAGATCTAGGCTATTTGCAAGAAAAAGAGAATGCACACTCACTTTGGGGTGACAAAACTCATGGTGGTCCACCATGTGAGAAGAACCAAAAGGTGAAGTACATACGCTAGTTGGTATGCACTCACAAACATATAGGTGGCTATGGGGAAAGCCATGTCTTTTAATGGGCTTCCCGATCAACCATATCAAAGTTATACCTTCTAATAACTTTAACAAGGAACCACAAAGGAAAATGTCATTTCATGCTCCATGATACAAGAAAAGCTCCGTATTCTTAGAACTCATGAACAAATGCAAAGGTACCATAGGCATGAAAGTTGTGTTATGCAAGGTGGAAAAGATGTAAAGTGTGAAAATATAAAAGAGATGTTCAAAGGAGTCTTGTTAAGTTCATGTGAGGTCTATCACTTAGGGAACATTGTGTCTAACATCTCCAAGAGAGGACCAATCAAAGAATAGTATATTCACAACTTAAGGGATGCAATGTGTCACATCAGGCCACTAAGAGGAATGTAATATGGTAAGATAGATCACACTTATGAAGGACATCATACCCAATGTCATCCACAAAGTGATAAACACATCATATGAGAGCCAACTTGGAAATCTCCTATGCCAAGTCATATGTTTCCAAGTAAGACTTCATCATGTAAATGAAAAAGAAAACAAAAAAAGGAGGATTTCCCCCAAAAAAGGAACACACCAAACACATAAGGGATCTATCGATTTGGGATCAGTATGTTCATTGCTGCAATGTTTTTATTAAAGAGCTCAGAACTGTCATCATTCCCCAAAACACATAGAACTAGAAGAAAGACACAATGAGAGCGAAAGAAAAAGAAAAAGAAAGTCCATTTTGGGTCAACATGGAAGATACATTGCTGTATCAATTCTTTGCATTGTCCCTAAAAGGAAAACACAAGCAAAAAGAAAACAAAAGGAAAAAGAAAAGAAAAATCTTTTGGGTCAACATGAAGGAGACACTTTGGTCTCAATGCCTTGTGTCATCCCCAAAAGGAAAAACACAAGAAAAGATAAAAAAAAGGAAAAGGAAAAGGGACCATTTGGGTCAATATGGAAGAGACATTGGCATCTCAATGCTTTGTGTCATCCCCAAAAGGAGAACACAAAAAAAAAGTGAAAAAGGAAATGCAAGATGTACAACATATAGAAGAATAGAGGTACAAATAGAAGAATTTCACAAAGAGAGAGAACATCAAATGCATGTTACGGGGGAACACAATACACACATACAATCAAAGAAAAGAAAAAAAAAGGAAAATGTAAAAAGGCTAGAAAGGTGAATGCAAGTGAACCATCTAACAAGTCATCCACCTCCCAATCATGTTCAGTATATTGCAAGGGTAGTTGACTGTCCAAAGGAAGAATTGCAATTTCCGAACTAGGGGAAGTGCCAGGTTCTTCACTTGGTGTAGCAGATTTATCTTTTAAGCTCATGGACAATGAAAATAAAGAATTTAAATTGTTATGCACTTCTTCATTAATTTTAGTGATCTCCTCATCATCAACATCATCTAGGTTAATCACGATGGGAGGATGGAGGGCAATTTATAAGGAAGATGTATCAGGAGTTGTGATTGTTGGATCGAATCATTTTTTTGTGAGGGTTGGAATATACTATCTTGTGGTGGATGAGGAGGATGAGGGTGATCATTTATTGCTTTTTTCAAAGGTACATGTTGATTTTCTTTTTATGTTTTCAGTTTGCATTTAACAAGCAAGGAGACAACGATGACGCTTACACTCCCTAGCACCGCAGTTTCACTTAATTTTATTTTAAACTATTGAGGTGTAAGAGTGGTTTGATCCACCATAGGTTCCTTTTCTTCTGGAGGGGAAAGTGTTCAATGTTGTGGTTTTCATTGATGTCAACACTACTAGCATTAATTAATTAGAAGTTGTATATGTCGAGGATATTGAGAAAATTGTAATGAGATGAGTTGCAGGTTGTCAGTGGTGAAGTAAAGTTCAGTATGTCAGAAATTTTTGAACTTTGATGATCAAAGGTTGTGGAAAAAAGGGTTTGTTGTTGAGTATATCTAGTTTATCCACGTCAAGTTTTAGAGATCTCTGTGAAGATTTGATCGTGTTATGAAGATTTACATTTTGGCAATTTTTTTGTTGCTTCAGTTGGTGTTGTTGATTGAATATGATGCTATTTCAGTTAGTTTAGTTGTTGTGGATGCTTCTAGATCTTTCTCTATCTTTGTTGCACATCCACATTTATCGTTGTGCTCTTGCTTGGTGGTTTTCTCTTGTGTGTTCATGTTTTTCTTGTTCTTGGCCAACATGGTGATTGTAGCATGTTGTGGATTTTTGAGGAGTAATTAATTGAAGTGTTTTCACATTGGAGATGTTGATTTGGGTCTTCACTAAGTTGTGGTTGACCTTGGTTGATTCACATTAATAATCTTTAGTATTTTGGGCTGACAATTTATATTCATTTTATTATTTTGTTCAGGCCAACATGAAGGGATGAAACTTCTTGTTGCAGATATATAAGAGTGATTGTTTATTCAAATTGGTGTGTTCGAGTGGATTCTAGAGTATTCTTCTATGTGTATATGTTTGAATATTGATCTAAATCATTCGAAGGAATAATAGAGTGTGAAGAAGAGTGAAGAAGAGTAAAGAAGTGTTCATGCGCTTAACTGGAACTATGATAAGGAATTAGCAGATACTATTCTATTAGTTCAAATCCCTATGGATGTAATCTGATTATTTCTGTAAGATAGTGTGTCTTCCTTTGGGTAGTTAGCCTATTGTAATTAAGTAGTGAGCTCTAGGTAGTGTGCTTGAATGCAAGTGCATTCCCCATATTTTCACTTATTATACTTTTAACAGGGTATAATCTTGTGGACTAACCTCCACTGTGGTTTTTCCCCTAACAAGGTTTCCACATAAAAAATATTGGTGTTATGTGTGTTTCTAATGTGTTGATGATTTATGCTTTGATGGTTATTAATCAAATCAGAGAATAAGGTTAATAAGTTGAATAAGTTTTAAATTTATGTGACAACTGATTCACCCCCCCTTATTAGTTGTTTTCCTTTGTGTTTCCAACAATTGGTATTAGAGTAGGTTCCTTGGAAGAAGTTTAACAGCTTGAGGTGATCAGGGATGGAAACTTACAAGGATAGTTTGAGATTTGATGGAACAAATTATTCTTTGTGGAAGACTTGAATGGAGTGTCATTTGAGATGCATTGGTGAACCCTTCTAGAACATTACATGTAATAGGTATGTTATTCCTCATAATGGTCCTACTACTACTTCTGAGATTAGAGATGCTAAGTATAATATCTAGGCTAAGGAAGCCTTGTTGAGTTCCTTGACTAATTCTAAGATGGAAAATGTTATGGATTTGAAGATTGTTTATGAGATCTAGAAAAATTTGGAAACCTTGTATGAAGGTGATACTAATGTGAAGATTACTAAGTTGCAGAGTCTGAAAGGAAAATATGAAAAGTTGAGAATGGGTGATGATGAGAAAATTACTATTTTTATGCAAAGCGTAAATGAACTTTTGTATGGTATCAGATGTGCTAGTGGATAGATAGACGAATAAGAGATTGTTGCTAAAGTACTTAGATCCTTGCCTGAATCTTACAAAGTCAAATCTAGTGCTATTGAAGAGCTCCGAGCTGTAACAAATGTAACCAAAGACATGTTGGTTGGTAAGCTTACTGATTTTGAGTTGAGTGAATTTGGTGATACCCTTCCTAAGGTTGAATTTGCATTGAAGGCTACTACTTCTAGAAGAGATAGATGGAGATATGATCTGGGTGAGAGTTCATCTAGAAATACATTCAAGTATGAGGATGAAATTAGACAAATTGAAGAAGAAAGAGAGCTCGAAGAGCTGGAAGCACTTATTGTCAAAAGAGTACTGAGAGGAAAAGATAAGTATGAAGGAAAATTCCCTCTTAAATGTTTTTCTTGCAATAAGATAGGTCATTTTGCATCAAGGTGTCTAGAAAGAAATCATAAACCATGACATAACAAGCCTAGATTTCAAAAGAAGTGTTACTATGCTGCTAATGAAGGTGTGACAAATGATGAATCTAATAAAGGAAATAAAAGTGATGATGAATGGGTATTTATTTCTATCAAGGAAAAAAAGCATGTATCTACTGAATCTGCTAATTGTACAAATGTGGAGAAATCCCTAGTTGCTCGAGTTGAAGAGAAAGATGAATGGGTGTTTGACAGTGGATGTTCACATCATATGACATGAGATAAAAGTAAGTTTGTGAGCTTGGAAAAGTATGATGGTGGTGTTGTGAGATTTAGTGATAATACAACTGGTGTGATCCATGTGAGAGGATGCATTTCTCTTGATGGTAAGAATAATACTAATGATGTCATGTACATGGAAGGTTTGAACCATAATATTTTAAGTGTTGGTCAGATGGTTGATAAGGGATACAATCTTCACTTCAAGGATGGAAAGTGTAGAATATTGAGTTCTGAAAATGTAATTGCATCAGGTACAAAAACAAAAGGTAATATCTTTCACTTGAGTTTTGCTAGTAAAAGTCATTTGATTGCTCAAGTTAATGAAAGTTGGTTATGGCATAGGAGAATGTGTCATGTTACTTTGATAATATTGTTAAGATAAGTTCTACTAAGGCTATGAGAGATCTACCTAAGTTGGTGAAACCTACTAATGCCATATGTAAGGAATGTCAGTTAGGAAAGAAAACAAGAATTTCATTTCGAAGCAAACAACATTGTTCAAATGAATTGTTGGAACTTGTGCATATTAATTTTTTGGGTCCCTCTACAGTCATAAGTTGACAAGGTTATAGGTATTTCATGTTACTCATTGATTATTATTCAAGAATGGTGTGGGTTACTTTCTTAAGGGAGAAATCAGAAGCACTATAAAATTTCAAGACCTTTAAGGCTATGGTTGAGATAGAGACAGGTTTGAAGATTAAATGTTTGAGATTAGATAGAGGTGGTTAAGTCACTTCTAGTGAATTTAATTCTTTTTGTGAAGAACATGGAATAAAGATACAATTATCTGCACTGTGGACCCCTCAGCAAAATGGAGTTGTGGAAAGGAAGAAAAAAACAATTGAAGATGTTGCTAGAACTATGATGTTGGAAGGAAATGTCCCCCATATCTATTGGAGAGAAGTTGTGAGTACTCCTGTCTACACACTCAATTGGGTACAAATCAAAGGTAACACTGGTAAGACCCCTTCTGAGCTATGGACTGGTCAAAAGCCTATTGTTAAATATTTCAAGATATTTGGAAGAAAATCTTATATTAAGAGAGATGAAGACCTAGGAAAGTTTGATGCTAGGAGTGATGAAGGCATCTTTCTAGGTTATTCTACTAATAGCAAGGCCTACCGGTGTTACAATAAAAGATTGAGGAAGATGGTTGAAAGTGCAAATGTCAAGTTTGATGAAGACTTAGTTACACCATCCAAAACCTATGGATATGATTCTGATGATCAGAATGTTTGTACAAACAAGGGAAAGCAAGTTTAGACTACAAATCATTCTGGTGGATCAAGAAAATCAAGAGGAAGAAGAAACCAATGAAGCTGTAGAAGAGAGAACACAAGAGCCTGAAGTTGAAGAACAACCTAAGAAGAATTCAAGGTATGTAAGATTGAATAATTTAGAAGATCAAATTATAGGAGATAATAAAAAAGGTGTCCATACTAGGAGAAAGATTGTAGAAGAATACTATTTGATTTCAAAGACTGAGCCTACTAGTGTGAATGAAGCATGTAGAGATGAGCATTGGATTGAAGCAATGAAATAGGAACTAAAACAGATTGAGAAGGATGATACATGGATTCTTGTTCCCATACCTAAGGATAAGAATTTCATTGGAACTAAATGGGTCTTTAGAAACAAACTAAATGAGCAAGGAGAAGTGGTTAGAAGCAAAGCAAGACGGGTATGCAAAGGATATTCACAGATGGAAGGAATCAATTTCAAAGAGACTTTTTCCCCTGTTGCTAGAATTGAATTTGTAAGATTATTTCTTTCCTATGCTGCCTACAAGAACTACAAGGTTTATTTGATGGATGTCAAGTCATCTTTTATAATTGGTGAATTGGAAGAAGAGGTGTATGTTTAACAACTTGATGGATTTTAGTTGACTAATAAGGGAGATATGGTGTGTCGGTTGAAGAAAGCATTGTATGGACTCAAGCAAGCCCCTAGATCATGGTATGGCAGATTAGACAAGTATTTATTGAAGCTTGGATTTAACAAAGGTACTGCTGATAGTAATCTATATTTTAAGAATGGTAATAAAGATTCGATTGTGGAAGTCTTTGTTGATGATATCATTTTTGGAGGAGATGATCGTTTGTGCATGAAGTTTGCTAATGAGATGAGTAAATTTGAAATGTCAATGATTGGTGAGATGAAATTCTTTTTGGGATTGCAAGTTACTCATTTAGATAAAGGGATTTTTATATCTCAATCCAAGTATGTTAAGGAATTGTTGAAGAAGTTCGGTATGGAGGATTCAAAGCCAGTCAGTACACCCATGGTGACTAGATGCAAGTTAACAATAGAAGATGATTCTCCAAAGGAAAATAAGACTAGATACATATCAATGATTGGTGGATTGTTGTATTTAACTCAAATTAGGACTGATATCATGAATGTTGTATGTATTGTTGCAAGATTTCAAGTTGATTTGAAGGAATCTCATGTGACTGTTGTGAAGAGAATTTTTAGATACTTGAATGGAATAGTTGACTTTGACCTATGGTATCCTATAGATGATGATCTTACTTTGAGTGCCTTTACTGATGTTGATTGGGATGGAGATGTAAATGAGAGGAAAAGCACTAGTGGTGGAGCATTTTTCTTGGGTAAGAAGCTGATTTCATGGTTAAGTAAGAACCAAAATTCCATTTCCTTATCTACTATAGAAGCCAAATACATTTCTATTGCTAACAATTGTACTCAAGTCTTGTGGATGAAGTAGATGTTGAAGGATATCAAATCTATGTATAATGAGCCTATTGCTATATTCTATGATAATTCAAGTGCTATTAACATTTCTAAGAATCTGGTGTTGCATTCAAAGATAAAGCATATATCTATTAAGTTTCACTTTTTGAGAGAAAAGGTGAGTGAAAAGGAAGTCAGACTAGAGTATGTGCCCACTAAGGATCAGATTACAGACATCTTACCAAGTTGTTTCCTAAGGATACTTTTTAGTATCTTAGAGGGAAGTTAGGGGTGATTACCCCTCCTAATTAGAACTAAGGATGCATTGCAATGCATCATTTTGTGCATTTCAAAGTCATATCTTGATCCCAATTGATGTTGTGGTTGTTGCTACTCAAGGGGAGTAGTCAGATGTTCAGATGTTCAGATATGTGGTTTAGAGCTTGTGTGAAGTCTAAATATATTTGTCATTGATGTCAAATGGGCAGAAGAGTCATGTGAAAAATTGGTGATTATTTGGGGAGAAGAGCCTTGTGGGGAGAAGATCATGTGAAAGAATTGAGGAGAAAATGAGTTAGAACCTAAGGGGGAGTAAGTGTCAAGAGTTAGTTGCATTGATGTTGTTTTTCACATCATACGTTGCCATCAATTCCAAAGGGGGAGATTTTTGGATGTTGTGGTTGTGTTTCTGATATGTGGTTGTCATTGATGTCAACACTATTAGCATTAATTCATTAGAAGCTATATATGTCGAGGATATTGAGAAAATTGTAATGAGATGAGTTGAAGGTTGTTAGTGGCAAAGTAAAGTTCATTATGTCGGCAAGTTCTGTACATTGATGATCTGAGTTTTTGGACTAAAGGGTTTGTTACTAAGTGTATCTAGTTTATCCACATCACTTGTTTTAGAGATCTACGTGAATATTTGATCGAGTTATGAAGATTTACATTCTGGTAGTTTTTCTATTGCTTCTGTTGGCGTTGTTGATTGAAGATGATGCTATTTTAGTTAGTTCAGTTGTTTTGGATGCTTCTCTAGTGATTCATGATGTTTTTGGATGCTTCTATATCATTCTCTATCTTTGTTGCATGTATGCATTGATCATTGTGCTTGTGGTTGGTGATTTTCTCTTGCATGTTCATATTTTTCTTGTTCTTGGCCAACATGGTGTTTGTAGCATGTTGTGGATTTTTGAGGAGTAATTAATTGAAGTGTTTTCATGTTGGAGATGTTGATTTGGGTCTTCACTAAGGTGTGGCTAAACTTGGTTGATTCAATTAATAATATTTAGTATTTTGGGTCGACAATTTATATTAATTTTATTATTTTGTTGAGGCCAACATGAAGGGATGAAACTTCTTGTTACGGATATATAAGAGTGATTGTTTATTTGAATTGGTGTGTGTGAGTGGATTTCAGAGTGTTCTTCTATGTGTATATGTGTGAATGTATATGTGTGAATGTTGATCTAAATCATTTGAAGGAAGAGCAGAGTGTGAAGAAGAGTGAAGAAGAGTAAAGAAGTGTTCATGCACTTAACCAAAACTGTGATAAGGCATTAACAGATGTTATTCTATTAGTTCAAATCCCTACGGATGTAATATGACTCTTTTTGTAAGATAGTGTGTCTTCCTTTGGGCAGTTAGCCCTATTGTAATTGAGTAGTTAGCTCTAGGCAATGTGCCTAAATGCAAGTGCATTCCCATATTTTCACTTCTTATACTTTTAACAGGGTATAATCTTGTGGATTGACCTCCACCATGGTTTTTCCCCTAACAAGGTTTCCACGTAAAAAATCTTGGTGTTATGTGTGTTTATGATGTGTTGATGATTTATACTTTCATGGTTATTAATTAGATCAAAGAATAAGGTTAATAAGTTGAATAATTTTTAAATTTATGTGACAACTAATTCACCCCCCCTCTCAGTTGTCTACACTTGTGTTTCCAATAGGAAGAACAAAAGAAACTGAAGAAGATGGGTCAATCACTTTCTCTTTGGCTTTATAAAATTGTTTAGTGTGAGGAGGCATGACATGATTGGTTTCATTTTATCTTGGGCATTTAAAAGATGAAGGGGAAGTGTCTATGGTTGGGTGCTCATGAGGTTGTATTGTTTGTTCAATGTTGAACTGAGGCTGAAGCATGGTTTCATCAAGGATAGGAGTAGCGAAAGTGGATGGGGATATGTTACAAAGAGACAATTTGACTATTCGTTTGGATTTGGACTTTTGATAGGTTATGAAAAAGAAGTCCTTTCGAGGGGTGATGGGTTCCATAGGTTCATGACAAAAGGATTCTAAGGAAAATTTACCTTTAGAGGACAATGGCCTAAAGCCACTATGGTGTATGGTAAATATTTCATTGCTATATGGAAACTTCAAAAATTTGTGAAGAACTGAAGGAACAAATTTCATCAAGCGAAGCCAAGGATGACCTAACCACAAATGAAACTATCTGATTGTGGAATAATAGAAAATGTTACATCCAAATTTTTGGCTCCTATCTGTAATGGGAGTATGGTCAATCTAATCATAGGGCATGCAAAAACGGTATGTGTTTTAATCCATTCAGTTGGTTTATTATAATCATCTTGATAGAGATTGTGTAATACTAAAAGCTCTTCCATGATCACATTCTCACCAGAGGCTGGATCTATTAATATCCCATTGGTGGGCTTATCATAGATTCTGATGGCTATGTAAAGAGGACCATCAAGAAGCTTTTTAAGTATATAATGAGAAGAAAAAGTAATATCAATATATTTGTTGGTTGGGCCCTTATGAGGGATAACATTTATCGTACTCACAAGTTCATCCATAGGATTGACTTGGGTAAAATTTGGAGTAATATCATATTGTTCATTATTTGTATCAATGTTCATTGCACGAGTGTTTGAAGGTTCACTAGCCTTGACAAATGAAACTGTATACCTTGGAATTTCCTAATGCTCTAAGTGTGCAAAATAACTAAGAAACATGAAAGACAAAACACCAAAGACACCTCAAGATTAGCCAAAAGAGAGTTACAACGAAAAGGAATGCAAATAAAATGAAACACAAACACTTTTACCTCCCTTGTTGTTGAAACTTCTTTGATTGGCCCTTGCTTGGATTGGTTGTGTGCTCCATAGATGATTGTTTGAATGTCTATAATGCAAGCTTCAATATGCAAAATGATGGACAAAGATGGTTGAATGATTGAAAAAGGCTTGGACAGCATGTAGTTATGAGAGTGCAAAGTGTTGAGAATGCAAAATGACAGCATAAGGGTGCAAGATAGCTAAGTGTTCTAAAAATGCCCTTGAGGAGGGGGTATTTATAGGAGAATTTGAATTCTCTAGAGAATTCAAGGGTCAAGATTGCTCCAACAAGGTCAAGATGAAGGGCTATGGTGGGTCGAGAACCCACAAGCCCTCACATCTTGACATGTGGAGGGTGAAGTGGACAAGGGAATGTGAGGTGGAGATGAGTTGTCAAGAAGGTACATGAGGTGGAAAATGACATGCACCTTGGGGAGTGAGGAGATTTCCACAAAAAGGGATTTCTTGTCCCCAAGTGGGAGTGAAAGGGACATTTGAGGAATTTTTGGAATTCCTCAAAAATATACATGGGAAAAGGAAAGGTGGTTGGGGATATAAATGTGAATTAAAAATTCACATTCATAGGATGATCTAGAGGATAAAGGTGGGCTCCAAAAAGGTGGGACTTGGTCACATGTGGAGATTGTGACAAGTCCAAGGTTCTAGAAGCCTTGGGAGAATGGAATGTGAATTAAAAATTCACATTTAAAGGAGAGGAATCTAGAGCAAATAAATGTGAATTAAAAATTCACATAGGAGAGAGGGTTAACATCAAAAAGGAAAAATGGAAGAATTAACCAAAAAGAGGTGCTAAATTTAGTTAATGATTTTGGTTAAGGTTGTGCAAATATTGGATTAGGTTAATTAACAGAAGGTTAGAAGCAAGTGGCAAATGTTGGAGGATGTGACAAGGAGAGAGAAAGTGAGGAATTTTAAATTGATTTTTAAATCAAAAAGAGGCAGAATGACTAAATTAAATAAATTAGTCTATTTATTTAATTTAGAGAGGAATAAGGGTAAACGATAAAGTATTAATTATTAAATTAAGTACTTTATGGGACAAAGGGTGTAATATTAATTTAATAAATTAATATTAATATGATAGACGTGAATGCAACAAATTTAATCATATAGAAGTGATTAAATTTAGGTGTCTACAGAAACATTGTGTGTAGGCATAGGGTTGGTAAAAATTTGTAAATTCTAATTAGGGGGTGCATTGGACTTATCTTCTTGATCATTGACACCTGCAAAGGAAAAACAGACAGAATCAATGAGGTCTTGAACTAAGTGTTTGAGATGCTTACATTGTTCAGTGTCATGTCCATTTTGGCAATGAAAATGACAATAAGCATTAGGCTTAAATGTGGGTGGTAAAGGATTGGTGGTATCAAGTGGTTTAATAGTAGGAAAAGTGATCATTTGTTGCTGGAGCAATTGGTTCATTGTGTTATGGAGATTATCGGGTAAGGTGGTAAATTGTCTCTTCAAGTCTCCATAGGTAAAGGGAACCACTACTTTAACAGTTGCCACTTGAATCTAAATAGGTTGAGTTGGTTGCAGAGAAGGAAAATTGAACTGTAAGAAGCCCCAATTTGGTTTTCTAAATTTTTGCACATTGTTTTGGTTGTTTTGCTCAGACTTCTCAGCTCGGTTAAAGAAGTGGACTTTGAATCATGACTAGCAACTGAGTTGTGATATTCACAAAGGGTTGTCCATAAATGCATGAATGAAGGAAATTTCATCATAGTTAACTTATCCTAAAGGTTAGTGTGCAAGTTTTCGATAAACATCTTTTGCAGATGTGAATTAGGAATCTTTACATCAATTTGAGCATACAATGACTGATAATGTGAAATGAAATCAGTTACTTTTTCATCTTCATTTTGTTTACATTGCATTAAAACATCCATTATCTTTTTGGGAGTCATATAGACTTGGAAATGACTTATAAAGGCATCCACAAGTTCATTAAATGATCGGATTGAATGATTAGGTAGGTTTGAAAACCACTCTAATGCAATGTCCTTTAAGGTCCTAGGAAAAATTTTGGCTAATATTTTATCATCGAGGAAAAAATCTCTACACAATGTTGTATAGACATTAACATGATCAGTAGGGTCTCCTTTACCTCCATACTTCTCAAACCTAGGCATCTCAATTCCCTATGGCATCGATGTTCTCAAGATCTCTAGAGATAATGGGTTACTACGGACGTGATATGTGGTTGGAGCATTTTGACTTTGGCTAATGGTGGATATTTGTTGTTGCATCAATGAAACGGTGTTAAAGAGTTGTGTAATGATGGGGTCGGTGTAAGTGGTGTGAGGGGGAAGGGAAAATGGTGATGGAGTGTATGTAATGCTAGGGGAAGTGAAAGGAACACTAAGAGGGGTGAAGGTAGAATATGGAACATTCAATTCCACAAAAGAACTAGGAATGCTAGTTGGAATACTGAAAGAGGGAATCACATGACTAACCTATTGCATAGTTGTTGTAACTTGAGGAGTAGTATAGATTGGTATGGATGCTATCGTTGAAGGAGGAGGAATGTGAGATCCTCCTTGGCTCACAACAGTATTTGCTAATTGGGATGAGGAAGGAACATTTTGTTGTATATCTTAGCTATTCTTTTTATAGCTTGTAAGCCATCATCACTTTCAATCAAGCGATGAAGGTTTTCTATCGTAGGTATAGCAGTGGTGGAAATGTTTTCAAGACTTAAATCTTGTTGCAAATGTGCAAAATCCTCATGAATACTAATGAATTTCTCTTGTGGAATGGAATTTGTTTGTGTGTCAACATGCATTAGATGTGAAGGTAAAGGCATACTAGTGGTAGCATCCATGCTTAATGCACCATTGTCTATACTAGGAGTAGGATCTCTTGAGATCCCAAGGTCCACAACGAAAGTACTATCACGAGAAGCCATGAATCTAGAACTTCATCTCACTAATTATTATCTATAGGGCACCAAACACTCATACAAGTAACACAAAAATGGGGTGAATGAAAATGAAAACTAGGAACAACAAAATGCTAATGATAGGAATTTTGTAAAATGAAACAAGAGGATAGTAATAGGAAATAGAAATGCAGGAAAAACTTATGAAATGCCAAAAATTTCAATGTAGAAAAGGCAACTGGACTGATTCGCCCAAGGTGGTGAATGAGTCTAGGAAAAGGACACCTAGGATGCAAGATGCAATTGTAATCAGAAAGATAAAGTGTTCAATATGCAGGTTCACTAAAATGAACCAACAATTTTGATGTGTTTTATGTGCTTCTCTTACACTCTTAGGATATTTCACCTAAAAGGAGAGAGATAAAACCCCAAAATTATGATGGTTCACTCAAATAGAGAATTGTATGATGTAATTAAGACTAAATTCAAGGATGTAGATGTAACTAAATGATGTAATTGACTTATTATTAATGCAAAACTAATGTAATATGCAATGTTTGAAAACACAATTAGATATGCAAGAATGGACAAGAAACATACACAAATGGAAAACAAAATTGAAAGAGGCTAATTAGAGTTCACCTAGAAATAGATTATATATTTGAGAAGATTTTGGAATTCTAGAAAAATCATTGTTGATGACTAGTGGGACTCATTCACCACTGATGGCGAATTAGTCCTCCTACTGGTAAAATCTCCTGAAACAGGTTTCTAACTATCGGGAACTAGAATCTAACAAAATCACCTTTTTCAGCCTTAAGGTGCGACTCATTCGCCACTGATGGTGAATCAGTCCTCCTCCAAAATTTTATGAAATCAAAGGTCAATTTTGTAGCTCCAGATCTGCACTCGTCTTCTTGTTAGGTTGACGGAGTCAAATCTGCTGAAAATGAACTATAGGTTGTCTCCAAGCTTGTAATAGGGTTTAGTTGACTTTTTGACCACCTTTTAACACCTAATTGCTTGATAAATCTGCATACAAAATTTTGCAAACAAACATGCAAAAGGGGGAAAATAGTTAAGGGTTAGAGTGTAGGGATTTTCCTTGGTCAAATCCTATTTAGGTAATCAAAACCTTAATGAAGAAATGAAATGAAATGTGTAGACACGTAAATTATACCAATTGACATTGTGCATCTAATCCCAACTACTAACATCATTTCTTCCTAAATTATTTCTCAGTCTAACCATTTAATCAAATCTCCTTATCTGATTAAATTCATCAATATTCCTCCCTTAATTAAATAAACCAGTTATTTAATTATGTCTCTCTCTTTTGTTAAGTAAATCAATCCATCTGATCTAATTATCTCTATTTAATTAAATAATTAATTTTATTGGATTAAATCACTAAAGTCTATTCATTAAATTAAATAAATTAAAACCTTATTTAATTTAATCTAACACCATCATATTTTAGTTAAATAAATCAAAATCTTTATTTAATTAATCCTTTGTCATATTCCTCTCTTATTTGATTTAAATAAATCCATAAATTTGAGCCAAATAGGTCACATCATCTAACCTCCTATTAAATTAATTAACCCTTGATTAATTTAATCTCTCATGTCCCATCCTCTAGATTTTGCAAGTTGCACATGAAAATAGATTTAATTCATTTATTAAATCCCTATTTTCCTCACAAGGAATCTTTTGGAATATTCCCTAAAATTTGAATTTAAAAATTCCAAGTCAACATGTACATCCAAAAAGGAAATAACTTCATCTTACATGTCCTTTGCCTTGAGCCAAGTGCCATTTATTACATTTTCCCTTCCATCTTGCATGTCATTTCAACAAATTTGAAATTCAAAAATATGCATTTATTGGCACAATTCTCAAATCTTGCACATCCTCCATCCATTCATAGATTGACAAGTGGCATCTTTCCATTGGATGAATGTTAGTCCCACATTGCTCAAATTTGGACATTCATCCATCTTGGCATTCTATAAATAAAGAGATCATATTCTAATTTGATCATCCACAAATTATGCAAAGTTATTATGCTAAAATATTTAGCCATTTCCATCCATCACCATTGAGTTCTTAGTTAGGTTTTTTTAGGTTTTTCGCTTGGATTTCTCATCCTTCATCAACAAAGTGGATCAATCATTATCAACATATCAAGCTTGCATCTTAGGAATTGGGAAAGGGCCAATTTTCACATCAAATTACACCAATTCCCCCATGGGATCATGTGTTTGCTATTCTAATTAGGATTGAATCTGTATTTTCTTGTTTCATTGTGTTCTTCATTGTTTTCTTTCCTAATTTGAAGTTTGTAAATGGATTTCATGGGGAATCCTTGTTCATGCTTGCAATATATAACTTAGTGTGTTTATTCTCTTTGTTTTGCAGGTATTAGGATTGGGGTTCACACAAAATGAACAAGGAATGATGAATAAACAACATGCAAATGTCCTAAAATCACCATAACACTTTAGAATAGGACTTGACAAGTGATGAAAAGGTAATTTTTAGGTGAATTGTAATGAAAAGAGTCTAGAAAAGTGTAGAAATGTGTTACAACACTTCACAACACCTTCACAAGATGTCATAATTTGAATATTCAAGACCTAATGTGGATGCCTAAGTTACATTGCAACATTAAATAAAAGCAAGACAAGTCAAACATCACAAGAGAAAGACCTAAATAACCATGAAAATGTCAATGACCCATTTTTCTATGGTACACTAGGACACACTATCTTTAAAAGGCTCACAACCTTAGATGATTACAAAAGAGAGTGACTCACTACCAAAAGGATGAACTGATGAAATACACCTTCTATGTGTTGAGTTTAGTTCCAATTAAGCTCTAGAAAACAAAACCTTGCATCAGTTTGTAGGTTCACAATAACTACAAACAACTTCACACAATATCACATTGTTGCATATTACTGCTTGTATTTTTTCACTTAGCACACATACATACATCTATGTCTATATGTTTGTATTCCCTTTATTATAAAAATATTTCATACATATATATACCAACTTACATCAACATACATCAATTAGGTCGGCCTAATTGGATGTGAACATAATTGATTAAAAATAGCTTGTCAGCTCAAACCAAAACTTCTTGGAACTCAAAACAAAACATGTAAGACATAAAATATGTCAGCCCAGACCTAAGGAACTATTTAATCATCCATGAAACAAACAAAACTTAGCCATGTCAGCCAGGATAGTGTGCAATTCCTATAAGTCGATCTTCTATCATTTATATCTCTTAGCATATTCAACCAAAATTGTTGAAAACTTGTCCATAGTGGAAATTAATAGTCCTGATTAAAATATTAAAACTGCATAGGTTGATCTTATGATATGAAAAATTATGGACCAAATTACCGAATTAGAGTACTTGAACCACTATTTACCCAATAGACAAAACTGTCACAAACCAATGTTGACATCAATGACAACACATCAAAGGGATTCTTCTTCATTATTCCAAAAATCTCCCCCTTTATCATTGATGGAGAAATGTTCCAAAAATGAAACTCCAAAATAAATGTCTTCACACTCCAAAACAAAAATGTGCGAACTCAACTCCCCCTTCCAGATATACACAAACACATAACTTCTCTAAAACCAAAAATTCACAAAATTATTTTCTACACAAACCCTTCTCCACATAGAACCTTCTCCCCCTTTGACATCAAGAACAAAGGGTAAAAGAGAAATAAACAAAAAAAATTAACCAAAACTAGGGGAACCTTGTAATTCATTGAGAATAGCTTCCCAAGCAAGTTTTCCATCATCCCAGATTTGCTTTGCTCTGACAAGCGCATTGTGCAGTGATTCTAGTTCTACTAAGCATAGCACATTGTGTAGTGATTCTAGTTCTACTAATCATTCTTCTCCTTCTTCTAGAGTGGATGGATTAAGATTCATCTTGTTTAGTTTCTTTGCATCCACCAAGGCACTTTATATATGAATGTGTCTATGAATTACCAAATCTCTAAGTTTTGCAAACCACCTCATAGCATCTTCTTTTTGCCTCCGTAAGGTGAAACTTGCTCTACAAATCTACAATAGAAGTCTAGGTAGTATAAATTTTATCATCTATAATCTTGTAGGTTTCAGAGGCATTGGAAAGTTCAAACTCTATTGAGCCCATTAATTATTTAATGCCTTGAGTGGCATTAGGCCACCACATGCAATATACAAACAATATCTGCGATTCCTCATCACAATCCTCTACCTATTTCAAATTTTGCAACACCTTGTTGTGTGTGATTACAAATTTATCCTATAGAACTAGTAACTTTTTCTTTAGAAGGCTTGACTCTGCCTCTTTCTCAGTTTGTATCTTAAGGTTAGAGGTATATTCTTTTAACAAAACCAACCAAGAACTTTATTTTTTCAATATGCACTAAGGAATCATCAATTGTGGCATTGAGAGTTGTCTCTTGCAGAGCCTTAATAGCTTCATTTACCAATTTGGTCCCTCTCTAATAGGTATGTTCAATTTCCTATGTTCTATAGTTAAGAAAATTACCACAAATATTTATCCTTTCTATAGGTGACATCTTACTTAGATCCACATAGCCTAGATATGACAGGAGTTGAACCAACTGAGGTGGTAGCACAAGCTGAATCCCTGTTTTCTTTGTCATTAGACCCTTAAGATTACTTCTAGATGATTCTCTGAATGGATTTGATGGCTCAGTGGTCTTGGGGAATTCTTCTTTCACTTCTTCCAATCTTTTTTTCTTCCTTGTTTTCTTCCTTCTTTTCCTCTTCTACATCTTTTCCGAAGGATTTTTTTGAAGGTTTTTCTTTATTTTCCTCCTCCTTTACTTCATCTTTTCCATCATTACCTTGTTCATCTTCATTCTTGTCTTCGTCTCCATTATTTCTTGTATCCTCATGGTGTTATTTTGGATTGTTATCAGTATCATTCTTATGCTAATCTTTAGTGGGTTTATTGGTTATTTCCTCTATATCATTCAGAGGAGTAGATGTCTTTGAAGAAACATGTGTTTTACCAAAAAAAATTACAATAGGATGATCCTCTACTTCTATAACATTAGCAAGATCTTGTGCTTGAGCTGTATGAGATGAAGAAATGGTTCTCATCCCATAATTCTTTTCCATTTCCCTAACTATATCAAGAGTCTCTTGCCTCAATCTTTTAGTACTATCTTTCTCTTTAATCATTAGAAGAGTGACTCTGATTTTACCCTGAACAACTTAGAAAATTCATTTAATATAGTAGAAACATCTTCCTTAGATAAAGAGGATTCATATGTGTTCAAGGCATCATAGTTTATTTTCTCATCAGTAGTTGCAACTTCATGCCTTCTTTGTAGAAAATCTTCCCATACATTTTTAGTCACCTCCTTCCATATAGTTCCATAGTCTCATTAAAAATAACCATGTATTGAATGAAATCATCTACAATTTTTTCCTTATCCTTTTTAGCAACTTCATCAAATAACCTAGTAGTAGCTAGAAAATCCTCAAATTCTATCATATTATTGACTAAATCTTCCATATTTAGAGGTGGACGATCACTTACCAGAGGAGAGCTAGGCATATCCTCCATAGGTTCTGACAAGCTAATGTTAGGTCCTAACACTTTAGTGAATAAACACATCAATATGTCGACTAGGCAGTGTCCAACAGTTGTATGCAATAGAGGACATCTCAACTTCTCTCTTAAGCACTAATCAACTAAATAAAAGTTCTAAGCTAAGGGGCCTCTAATCTTAAAAGCAATAAATCATTTATCTAGAAAGCAGGAAAATAACTCAAATCAAAAAATAGAAAACTTAGAATCTAAAAAGCATCACCATTAAACTAGAAAGTATAGAAATGATTAATCTAAAGAATTCATAAATTGCTAAAGAATTAAAGCATGTAAATAAATTAGGAAACATCAATCTAATGCAAAAGATAACAAGCCGGCTACTAATCATAAAACCATTAATTAGAATCAATTGAAGAAAGGTGATCTGGACATTCAAATATTAAGCTCAGAAACTACAGACTTAGTTGCAACCTACAACCTTGACACTAACAGTATAACATATACTCATGAAAATGAAATGAAAAATCAACTATTATTGATTAGAAGAAAATACATAATAGGAAACATAATACTTATCTATCTATGTATAACCCTCGAGTGGCCAACTCTTAGGCGTGACTAATGATACTTTAGATCACATGCACTAGAAAAATCTCTCAGTTACTTCATTCCACATATGCATCCATATTACACAGTAATTCAAAGAGTGGCGGGAAAAATCATATTCATATGGTAGTTTTTTTTACTCAAAGACAAATTGGAAACATAATGATCATCTCCTTTTATTGTTTGTAACAATTACATATATATATGAAAAACGACTAACAAAAGTCCTATTTTTTAGTCCGTCGAGTCTTTCAACAGATTTCCCATAGTAAAAGGGACTTTAAAGCCCATGATATACAATATTAAAGAGGCTTCACATGAGCCATGATTTTTTTTAAATTGAAAGATAACAGAATTATAAAGACTTGGCCAAAACATGTGCTCCTAGAATTTCGGCGCCCGCTCGCTAGTTTTCAAAAGTGTCAAGATCCACATTCATTTCCCTTATGACTAGAATGTGATTGGGAGTGGAGTTGACCTACACAATGCTCAAAGACTAGACCATTAAGTCAACATAAGTTAGTTAAATTCAATCAACTCTAAGAAATAAAGTTTGTATGCTTATTCGTAGAAAGAGATCACTTATTTTTCCTAAAGGTAATCAATTGGCAAGGTTATTAAGGTTGAAGGGTTTAGATTTACATATTGAGCCCATTATTTTGATGAG